>JBBBDQ010000544.1:2547500-2567500 GCA_037127315.1 Ascarosepion bandense
TGGCAATATTATCACATTAATACACTTACATTATTATATTATTTACACTTGACAGTATTACTATTGCTATTAAAGAAATATATTGAGGCTGACAATAACGTTGCAATAATTTTATGTCAACGGAAATAGGATATTGGCATTATTCATGCAACATTGCTTGACGAGGCAGATGTAAAAGCTCATTTGTTGACAAAGCAACCGGTGCTGTACTAGTTGAAGATATTTAAATGAGTCACAATATCCACATTAATTGCCAAAGTTGCAAGCCCATCAGAATCATGAAAACGTGAACTATCCACACATTTGCTTTCGAGAAACATCGCCACTTCTTATTAACCTCCATATAATATATATTTACTTCAGTCTGTCCATTATCTATCTATCTATCTATCTATCTATCTATCTATCTATCTATCTATCTATTTCAGTCTGTTCATTATCTATCTATCTATCTATCTATCTATTTCAGTCTGTTCATTATCTATCAATCTATCTATCTATCTATCTATCTATCTATCTATCTATTTCAGTCTGTTCCTTATCTATCTATCTATCTATCTATCTATCTATCTATCTATCTATCTATCTATCTATCTATTTCAGTCTGTTCCTTATCTATCTATCTATCTATCTATCTATCTATCTATCTATTTCAGTCTGTTCCTTATCTATCTATCTATCTATCTATCTATCTATCTATCTATCTATCTATCTATCTATTTCATTCTGTTCATCATCTATCTATCTATCTATCTATCTATCTATCTATCTATCTATCTATTTCATTCTGTTCATTATCTATCTATCTATCTATTTATCTATCTATTTCATTCTGTTCATTATCTATCTATCTATCTATCTATCTATCGATCGATCGATCTATCTATCTATCTATCTATCTATCTATCTATCTATCTATCTATCTTAGTCTCTGCTCTTTCTAGAATTTGGCACCTCAAGTTGTTTTCATGGTTTGGAAGCTTGTCTTGCCATAATCATCTCAATTGAGTAGTGAGTTCGATCCTCACTGGATACAGGATACTTTCAGCCTTATGCCACATCTAAGCTGCGCTTTCAAAATCACTACTTTTTTCAAGTTGATAATCGGCTAAGCCAGCGTATATTGCAGTCTCACCATATTCAACCTCAGTACCTAACAAAATCCATTTTTATTGGCGATGATTTAATCCACGAGATGCAATCAGATTTAACAGCCTTCACAACAATAGCTATAACATTCTTAAATTTCAAAGACTTCCACATGCTCATGCATTAACGCAACAAAAACTTTTTTTGTTCTACCATTGTTGTGGTACCATAAGTTGCGATGACGATTTTGTTTAAAAACATTAAACCTCATTTCTGATATCATTTTCAAAAAATATAACACGAACCCTGACTTAGTCCAGCCAACCTTCCCGACCATCGGTTGAATCCGCCCACGTTGTGTTCGTTGATTTCGGATCGGCCAAATAGGATCGCCTGTCATAACTCGATTATGTTAGCCCAGACACGCGAGAGAACTGTGTATAATGAAAACCAGTTTTAAGACTGCAACACCACGGTGTAGATTTATATATATTTATATATATCGAATAGATACATAATTATAAGCAAAGCTAAGTAACGCAAAAAAAAAAAAATCAGCTGGCTGGTATTTCAGTAGCACGCTAATATTCATAATCCGTTACCTCCACGGACCGTCTCTTGCAATATCTCGGGCTCAAATCACTTTTCTGGTGGCAGGATTTTTCAGCTTGACTGTATCATTAAATCGCTAGTGCCCCGTTACTCTGAATTGTGTTCTCCACCCCAGTTTTATGAAAAAGTCACAAAACCGGGGTGTTGAAGGTGGACATGGGATTTCTATTTTCTTTCTCTCTATATACGATTTACTATCTTTAAATGGAAGTAATATCATTTAACCATTTCGATCGAGTCGTCCGCCCTTCCGATGAAAAAAGAGGAAACTTACCCTCTATTATTATCTGCCTGTTCCTACCAGCCGTCTTGGTAGGCAGTAAACAGGAAATTCTCAAGATCTAATTTTGACCTATGATCACAAATTGTAAAAACCGAATGACAATATTATGACTATACTTTTAAGTAACCAGCTTTGATAAATTCGTTTACTTCTCCCAGCAAAAGCAATTGTATTCTTTTTATTTTTCAATTTGTATTTTTCAATTTTATCACTTCTGCTATATTTCCCTACAAAAATAATTGTATTCTCCAATTTTAGAGAAATCTCTTCTCATCTTTAAAATCAATAAAATTTCCAGCCATCTGAAAATTGGGTTACGCAAAGCGTCAAAAATGTTTGCTCTGGTTACATTTTCCTTCATCGGAATTTACAGAATAAATTCTTCAATGATCTGAAAAGTTGAAGTCTTCCCTTGCACAAAGACAATAAGTTGCGCAGTGTCACTTAAATCTGTATTGTCATTGACTGTAATTGAAAAATATTTTAATCATTTCCTGGCAGCTTTTGAGATTTCACTTGCCCGATCGACTCAGTCGATTAAAAACTAAATTGGGCGATTAAAGTTTATTACGTTTTGTGCGAGTAACGTAATAAATACAGAAAAAAAATCTGATTCCTTTTACAAACCAAAAGTATGGCATTGAAGATTCACAAGTTACTTAGAATGACCTACAATGACATTATTGAACTTTTTGGTATTATGCATGGCGCCTGATTTACGTTGAAATGTGTGGTTAAACAAAAGGCAGTAACATCCCGCAATCATCAAAGCTATATCTGACAAATGGAATTTAGATTGACAAGCTCCTGTCACGCGTTTATCGTCCTGGTAAGTGTAAACATTCGTTTAATTAACGCTTCCAAAGTGGAGCCAAAATGACTCTGTCGCCCAGATTAAAGATGCTCACAGATTTTTATTAACTCATTTCGAAGAATATTATCCTTGACTATATTTCCTCCCCGCGTACTAAATTAAATTAAAAACGAATTTTTGAAAGGAAGAAAAAAATACGCATAATTCTTCAACCACGTACCAAAAAAACAAATTATACATGTAAGTAATTTTTTTTATAGAAAATCTTTGAGAAAAGCAAATTTGTCATTTTTTTTATCATTTATGAGATGGAGGTTGTAGTCAGACAGAAGAAAGAAAGTACGAATTTAGGTACCTCCACGCAATTGCCAAAAACACAGAATATCATGATGTTAAAAGGGCTCAAACTTAATAAAAACAGAGTTTTATCATCAAAATGTTTATGCTATTATTAGGAGGAAAAATCAAATTTTGTTGTTATTATTTTAAAAAATTTTAAATCCTTTCAAGCACGTTCGAAATTAAAAATGTCATTGTTTCTCTTGTTTACGTATGGCGACTATTGTTATATATCAATAAACAGACAAACACGGGTGTATATAAAAATATATGACTTGTGTTTTTATTAACGAACGCTGGACCGTGTCGCCTAGGAACAGAGAGTGAGGGAGCGCTCTTCCAAGGTTGACAGGGGTGACGATGGGAGTGTACTTCTCTCTGCTTAGCTCGTCTAGCTTCTTCTTCGACTTCTCGAGACTTCTGGTCTTGTCTGGCTTTCTGCCTAGACTGCCTGTCGAGCCTGACTCCTGTCGAGGCTGACTGGGACTCGACTTCTCTTCTACTGTCGACTTCTGGAGACTCGTCAAAACTGATTCGCAAGACTGTGTTTTTCGCAGTCTTTATATATCTTCCAAAAGCGAAAATTGTTTCTTCCGGTTTTTCTTGATCACGCGACGCCTACGCGACGCCTACGTAAATTCTCAGAGACCCTGTCTATTTCCGCTCTGCCGGAAATAAGGTCAAACAACCATCCGTTCCTTTCAACGGCCGGAAAACGCCCACGCTTCATCGGCCTTCTTGGGTGCGGCCAGATTATTATATTACACTATTAAGAAAATGAAGTCGATCGTTATCTATTGTTATTCAGTAATAAACTGACCCCCATAAATTAGAACACATTAATATAATTAGAAACGAATACAATTAAAGCTTCTATTAGACTTAAAGTATGGATCTCTTTTCTATTGTTATGAAGTAATAAACTGACCCCCATAAATTAGAACACATTAATATAATTAGAAACGAATACAATTAAAGCTTCTATTAGACTTAAAGTATGGCTCTCTTTTCTATTGTTATGAAGTAATAAACTGACCCCCATAAATTAGAACACATTAATATAATTAGAAACGAATACAATTAAAGCTTCTATTAGACTTAAAGTATGGATCTCTTTTCTATTGTTATGAAGTAATAAACTGACCCCCATAAATTAGAACACATTAATATAATTAGAAACGAATACAATTAAAGCTTCTATTAGACTTAAAGTATGGATCTCTTTTCTATTGTTATGAAGTAATAAACTGATTCACAACTAATTACTACTTATTAACATAAAGATATAATATAATGCATCTCTTCTCGCTCCAGATATGGATTAAATAGCAAGACATTGGGTTTCATAGCTTTGATTGGCAATGAGTATACCGAAGAAAGCTATATACTGTAACCCTATTTTCAGATGGTTGGCATTAATTTTAGGCGATTTTCAAGACAAGCATGGATTTCTCTAAAAGTTAGAGAATACAAACATTTTTGCCGAGAAAAGTAGCCAAAGTGATAAAAAAATGGAAAATACAAATTAAATTCAATGGGTGCAGAACTGGTTTTGTTGGGAGAGGTAAACGAATTTTTCAAAGCTAGTTACCTAAGTTTAGTCAAAATATTGTCAAATGGCTTTTGACGATATGTGATCTTAGGTCAAAATGAGGCCTTGAGGATTTCCTGTTTACTGATTACCACGGCTTCTGGCAACAGGCAGACAATAACAGGGAGTAAGTTTTCTCCCCTTCTATTGGAAGACGAAATGGTTAAATGATATCACTTACATTTCGAGATATTAAGACGTATATAAGAAGGGGGAAATAGATATCTCGTCCCTAATTTCAACACCTCGGTTTTTCATTTTTTTTTATAAACCTGGAGTAGCAAACGAAATTCAGTGAGTCGGGACCAGCAATGAATTGAAGTAGACAAGCTGAAATAGCTTATCACGAGAGAGAGAGAGAGAGAGAGAGAGAGAGAGAGAGAGAGAGATGGTCAGTCCAAATTCAACCAGCTGCAAGTTGAATAAACCATCGTTCCGTGGAGATAATAGAACACGAATATTATTGTGCTACTGAAACACCAGCCAACTGATATTGTTTTTGCGTCACTTAACTTTGACTTTTTTGTAATCTTGGATTTATTCGATAATATATATATATATAAATATATATATATATATATATTGAGGACGGTGACTCAGACACGCGAGGGATTGGTACATAATGAAAACCAGATTTAAGAACGCAAGTGACAACAAGCGAACCTGATTTGGCTAATTCAAGATCAACAACACAATGTGGGCAGAATAGATTGAAGCTCAAAAACATTGGTTGAACTCAGGGATTGTGTCATAAACCTACTGAGATAAAATCTTCTAGCCAGTCAGTCATGTCACATTTGAGACATGATCACCCAAGCATGTACCACGTATGGCATTTAATAGACTGACTGACTGATTGTTGTACGAAACTGTAATTTTATTTTTAATTTAAATTTAAATTTTATTCGTAGGAAAAATTTCGATGTCGGTGAATACAAAACAAAGAAAAGTAGATACTGAATGACGAATTTTCCAAGATACTTAGACATTAAATGAAGACAGTACGTCACATATATCTCGAAAGCATTACTGTGAATAAGGTAGCAGATATTAGGCAACATTTCAGGATGCATTATTAGGAAAATTTTAGGAAGTTTACTAGACAAGCAAGGAAATATGAAGCTGAGTGGTTGAAGTCTACAGTGGACTAATCATAGCCACCCTTAATTACAGCAATTTTGGTTTGTAAAATAACGTCTCTTTTTATCAGACAATGCCGTGTTAGTATTAAGCTACTTTCATCTATGAACGATGGTTGATTTATATTTTGCAATGAAAATTCGCGGAAGTAAAGAAATCGGGGAATTTCAACGAAGGAAAATAATTGGAAAATATCAGTGTGGCAAGACAAACAGAGAAATTGCTATATTTTTCTAGATTAATCATGAAAGAGTCAATAATATCTTCGGGAAATTTAATCAAGAAAGCTATTGTCGTGTGGAACAACGTTCGGTTAGACGAAGCGAGCGAAAGTCTGAGTGAACGAAAAGCGGCGCTGAAAATGGAAGTCATCAGAAACCGTTGTCAGAGCGTCAAAGATGTCGCCAACAGCATGGAAATGTCGCCATATACGGTTAGTAAGACTCTGAAAGAGTTAGGTTATCAAAGAAAGGTTACATAAAGAATCCCTTGATGCTAACAAAAACAGGCTAATGGTCTGGGCGAGAGAAGTCGAGAGCAAAGATTATGAATTTTGGCAGTCTTTAATTTGATCAGATCAAAACTAATTTCGGGCAATATTCAAATTCAAGACAGTTTTATTTTTGGAGAAATCAGAATGAAACTTAGAACACTGAATCTCTGCAGGTGACCGTGATTAGGGTAATAGTGTAGCGAGATGTCTTGTTTGGAGGAAGATCTGGGCTGATTTTTGTTTACGAACAGTTGAATGGTCTAAAATACTTTTAAATATTAGAGAAAAGACTTCTCCAACTATTTGAAACTAATCAGATTGTCTACATTTTTCAAGAAGACTGAGCGACACGTCATACGAACAAAATAGTAAAAGCCTGGAAGGAATCGCAATGAAATCAAGTCACAACCATCTTCTTCTTCTTCTATGTACCCTGTCCCTTAAGGACGTAGGCGATCATGGCTTTCCACGTTTCCCTATCCATGGTGTCTCTGAGCACGCCTTCTCCTGCTACACCGTGCAATCCTCGTTCTGTCATCCACCTGATTAGGCCCTTCAACTATGTTATCCGTTGCTTTCCCCTGTTTCTTTTTCCCTCTATCTGTCCTGTTAGTATCAGGTTCTCCAGGCACTCCTTCCTCATTGCGTGTCCCAGGAACTTCAGCTGTCTCTTCCTGATGCTCAGTATTAATTTCCTTTTTGTTTCCATCATTTCCAAGACCTCATCATTGCTCACATGCTCGATCCATGACATTCGCAGCATCCTTCTGTAGAACCACATTTCAGTTGCTACAAGTTTTTTTCCTTCATCTTTGAAGGTATTGTCCAGCAATCACTGCCATAATGAAGGACGGACAACACATAGCAATCCAGTACTCTCTTCCTAGTTTCTAGTGAAATTGTCCTGTTTCTTAATACCTTAGTCAACTTCTGGAATGCTTCCTTCGCCATACCAATTCACCTTCGGATAATGCCAGTTCTCCAAAAGAGTTTTCCTGGTCAAACTGAAAGCGAGACCATTCAACATAGCAACTGTAGTCATATCTGCACCAACAACACAAAGCACCGAGGAATAAATAGAAACTTTTACTTTTTTACTTTTACCCCACTCTAGAGAAAGCCAAGGCTCAATGTCACTACCATGGGTAGCCCAAAATCCTGATATGAACGTTTGGGAGCACCTCGACAGAACACTTCGAAAGAGGGCAACCAAAATCACGTCAGTTACAACTCTTAAAGAAACATTGACAAAAGAATAGCAAACTATGGATCAGACAGTTGTTGATCAGTCAGTTAAGTGCCATACGTCATACACGCTTGGGCGATCATGTCTCTTTCGAGACATGACTGACTGGGTAGAAGATTATCCCACAGTAGGTTGCCATTTCTTTCTGCGGTAGACTGGTTGCCGACCAAGGCTATAGAACCCAATCTGTCCTATTATTTAACCCATAACTGGAGGGAAGAGACGTATTAATACCTTTCCCAAGGGTATTTGCGCGTAAGTGAATGCAAGGAATTCAAACACGGGGAACCGAGTTCGAATTCCAGTTGAATTCCTTGCATTAACTTGATGAAATCGATGAAAAATCAAATAGAAGCACCGAAACTAGCAAATGGAGGATCTACTCCTTCCTAGTTCTAAATATTGTTTACTAGCAGTATAGCCCGGCGTTGCTCGGGTGTAATGAAAGCTTTAAACTAAGCCATAGTCCTAGAGCTCAGACTCAGCCTAAAGAATAGTTGTGTGAAGTTTGGTGAGAATCTGATAAAAATTATGGATTTGTATAAAGGACATACAGACAGATAAACAGACACACATACAAACATCTTGCCTTTTATATATATATATATATATATATTATCGATTTTCTGCACTATTGTAAGAATTGCAACATTGAAACTTCTGAATATCGTTTCTTATGTCTTTGTCTATGAGTGTATCAAATTTGATTAAAATCAGACCACTCCTTCTACAACCCGATTTTTTCGATTATTGATTTTCAATATTTATCGGGGGTACCTCGACACAAAACCTAGCTAAGAACTCTCGCAGACGCTTATAGTACAACTGTGTAAATTGTCAAGAAAATCGGTTCAGCCGTTTCGGAGCCTACAGGTAACGGACACACACAGAGACAAAGTTCCATTTATAAATAAGTTCAGATTAGATATATGTTGAGTTGGGATTGCGTGAGTAAATTTTGATATTCGATGTAGTTTATTTCTGCTGGCTAAAACTTTTCTTAGGCCACAGTAGTTCTGAAAATCAAACGTCATTTCTTTAAAAAGAAAAGATGAAAAGGTGGCAAATACAGCCTCAAAATATACCGCAGACAAGATGAAACCTTTTACAGATGGTGAAGTTTTTAAAAGGATGCATACTGTAAATGTTGAATATGGTTTGTCTAGGAAAAAACATCTTTATTTGAAACTACCAACCTACTTCTGAAGAAGGTCTTACTACAGGTTTCAGAAATATCAGCAGATTTTTTAAATCTTTAGGTCCAATAGAAGCTTTAATTGTATTCGTTTCTAATTATATTAATGAATTCTTATTCTAAGGGGATCAGTTTATTACTGAATAACAATAGAAAGCCGATCCCCCATTTTATGTCCAGGAAGAACTTTGATTGTATTCGTCCTAATTATATTAATGTGTGCTAATTCTAGGGGGGGATCAGGTTATTACTGAATAACAATAGAAAGCCGATCCCCCATTTTATGCCCAGTAAGAGCTTTGATTGTATTCGTTCTAATTATATTAATGTGTGCTAATTCTAGGGGGGATCAGTTTATTACTGAATAACGATAGAAAAACGACCTCCCACATAAGGTCCAACAGAAGCTTTTATTGTATTCGTTTTCGATTCTGTTATTGTGTACTAATTTTAAGGAGATGAGTTTGCTACAGCATAACAATAAAAAACTAATCCCCCAATTTATGCCCAGTAAAAGTTTTAATTATGTTTCCAACTATTATATTAAGTGCTATACGTACATGCTTGGGTGATCATGTCTTGAAAGAGACATGACTCATGACTGACTGGGCAGAAGATTTTCCCACAGTAGGTTGCCAGTACTTACAGCAGTAGACTGATTGCCAACCAAAGCTATAGAATCCAATCTGTCTTGCTATTTAACCCATAGCTGGAGGGAGAAGCGACGGATTCCCCAAGGTATTTGTGCGCAAATGAAAACAACGAATGCAAATGGAATTCGAACTCATTTCTCCTATTTCTCGTTCCGAGCCGATATCCACTGCACATTAATAAAGGGCCGAATTGCAAGTGACAAATTATAAAAAAAATATAGAGTGTAATTTTATAGATGTTTCAACAAATTAATCATTGTTTAAAAAAAAAATCTAGTCTCCTTGGAAGCAAAACACTGTGCCTCCTCGAGTTAACTCTCACAACAGACCTCCATCCTAAATCCGCTGCTAAGAAGGTTGGGTTGGTTCTCTGTGTAGGGTCAGTAAGTTTTTCCCTTTTGAAACCATCCTGCACATATATAAATCCACCATCCGCCCGTGCATTGAATACTGCTGCCATATCTGGTCGGGTACCCCTGCTTATCCACCTAGGAGACCTTGACAAAAACCATCGGAGAATCTGTAATGTGATACATCCCGACCTGGCAGCTCAGATACAGTCACTTTCTCAACGGCGCAATGTGGCTTCCCTGTGTCTCTTCTACAAATACTTTCACGGTTTCTGCTCCGATGGACTTAACTCCCTGTTGCCCGTTATATATGAATTTACTTGAGCCACAAGATTAGCAACTTAGTCCCACCCTTTTACTGTAAAATCAATAAAATGTAAACGCAAATTCTACTGCTCAGTTTCTTTTCTCGCACTTCCTGTTTGTGGAATTCATTTCTGTTTACTTGCTTCCCCGACAGCGACAATCTCCAAGAATTTAAATGTAAAGTCAATCGTCATCGCCTAACTCACTAACCTGCATCCTCTCTCTCACGCTCGTTTCTCCGTCCACTCCACTCTCATCAGTATTCTCATCCTTCTTTTACCCACTTCGTGACACCTCCTATAACCTGTCACTCTTTCTCATAACTTTCCTCCTATGTAACCCCCTGCGCACTAGTGGAAGTAAACTGCCTTGCTTGGGGCGATATGATTCTAAAAAAAAAATCCATTTTTTTACCAGTTTTAACTAATTTTTAATGGCAGTTCATTTATTGTATTTTTTACTTTTATTGTAAGACTAGTAAATTTGTTAAAACATTATTATTATTGTTATTATTTTTGTGATGTGTAGAAGGATGCTGCGGATATCATGGATCGAGCATGTGAGCAATGATGAGGTTTCAGAAATGATATAAAAAGAAATGATAGTAAAAGAAAAGGAAATTAATACTGAACATCAGAGACAGCTGAAGTACCTGGGACATGTAATGAGGAATGAAAGCTTGGAGAATCTGGTACTCACAAGTCAGATGGAAAAAAGACAGGGTAAAGCAGCGGATAACATATGAACAAACCAAGATTGATAGATAGATAGATAGATAGATAGATAGATAGATAGATAGATAGATAGATAGATAGATTCATCGATAGATAGATAGATAGATAGATAGATAGATAGATAGATAGATAGATAGATAGGCATGAACACACCAAGATAGATAGATAGATAGATAGATAGATAGATAGATAGATAGATAGACAGACCAGATAGATAGATAGATAGATAGATAGATAGATAGATAGATAGATAGATAGATAGACAGACCAAGATAGATAGATAGATAGATAGATAGATAGATAGATAGATAGATAGATAGATATGAACAGACCAAGATAGATAGATAGATAGATAGATAGATAGATAGATATGAACAGACCAAGATAGATAGATAGATAGATAGATAGATAGATAGATAGATAGATAGATAGATAGACAGACCATGATAGATAGATAGATAGATAGATAGATAGATAGATAGATAGATAGATAGATAGATAGATAGATATGAACAGACCAAGATAGATAGATAGATAGATAGATAGATAGATAGATAGATAGATAGATAGGAATGAACAAACTGAGACAGATTTTCTCTATTAGGAAAATTCGATTATGAATATATTCATATTCTCAGAACTTATATGATGCCATACACCCACTTTATAAAGACAGAGCGAAATAGAGAGAGTGAGAGAGAATGGGAGGGAGAGAAATAGAGAGAGACATATATATATATATATATATATATATATATATATATATATATATACCCTTGTGCAAATTAATTGAAACAACTGCTTTAGTTTCCTTTCTTTCAGTATATGGTCAGTTTCAGACCCGCTTGAGTGACAGGGTGTAATCAATATCTATTTTTTCATAAAATTAGGTTTTTTTGTATTGGTGTGCAGTCTGAATCTATTTTCTGTGCGTATGGTGAGTTTTTTTTACTTTAAAAAATATTGCGTCAACCGTGATTGCATCAGATTTTTATCACGCCCAGACACTATTGTTTCGACAGTCGATTAATTGTCCTACAGCCATTGTCTGCGATGAGCGTTACTTCAAGTACGAAACTTGTAACGCTGCACAAAAACACTGACAAATCTTACAGAGAGATCGCGGATATTGTTGGTGTCAACCATTGAATTGTCAGTCGTGTCATAAAGTCGAATAAACAAACTGATACCATCAGTCTAAAACGTAAAGGGAAAATATGTCGGAAAAGAAAAACAACACCAACAGACTACGTATACGTGATCATGGAAAGTGTGAAAACTCCGAGGAAGTTTGTTTTGTTTCGATTAATTTGCACAAGGGTGGGAATAATGGAACTATTTCATTTTAGTCACATGAGAAGACAAAAGACATTTCAGAGACACTACTTCAAATGCTTCAAATCTCCTGCTCATGCCTAAAAAATGATTGACTATTCCGTTTTGATCACGTTGGAAGGATCTGCGTTGTGGTGCAGTGGATATCGGCTCGGAACGAGAAATCGTGGAGCCGAGTTCGAATTCCAATTGAACTTCTTGCATTCACTGACACACAAATGCCCTTGGGAAAGGTATTAATCCGTCTTTTCCCTCCGGTTATAGTTTAAATAATAGAACAGATCGGGTTCTATAGCTGGCAACCAGTCTACCGCAGAAAGCAATGGCAACTTACTGCGGGATAATCTTCTGCCCAGTCAGTCATGTCTCTTTCTAGACATGATGGCCCAAAACGTGTATCACGTATGGCAATTAACTGACTGAATGTAGATAATAGTGGAAAACATAAGTAACGCTTCTACTTGGTATAAAGTGGGGGATCGGTTTTATATTGTTATGAAGTAATAAACTGATCCCCCACTAATTAATAAATATTTATACAATCCGTCTCTTCTCCCTTCAACTAAACTTTAAATTGTTGGAAAGAAATTCTTCTGCCCAGTCAGTCATGTCTTTTTCGAGACATGATCGCCCAAAGCGTGTATCACGTATGGCACTTAACTGACTAAATGAAAATTATAGTTAGAAACATAAGTAACGCTTCTACTTGGCATAAAGTGGGGGATCGGTTTTATATTGTTATGAAGTAATAAACTGATCCCCCATTAATTATTAATACAATCCGTCTCTTCTCCATTTAGCTATACTTTAAATAACAGGGTAGAAAATCTTCTGTCCAGTCAGTCATGTCTCTTTCGAGACATGATCGCCTAAAACGTGTATCACGTATGGCAATTTACTGACTGAACCAAAGGACATATCAAGGTTGCTAATTGATTTCAGTGAAAAAATTAAAGGAAGAATGAAGTGTTTATCGTCTACTACAGTGAAGTGAAATAAGTTGTCAGTTTCGAATCTTTTCACTTGTACCAACTACTTAAAATAACGACCAGCATTCATATTCGTTTTGTAAAAATTGCTGAGCTCAAAGATTTAAGAATACGATAGAGGAATTTCTGCGGATATTTCATTGCTGTAAAAAAAATGCTGTGAGCTTTGTTAATTATTAACTGAAGAATTAAGATGCATAAGTAATTTAAAATAGGAAAACTGTAACATTTTCACGCGTTAAAACTTATAATAATAGCATTAATAATAATAATAATAATAATAATAATAATAATAATAATAATAAGAAGAAGAAGAAGAAGAAGAAGAAGAAACAATAATAAGAAACAATAGACCACCTAATCTCAGGCTGTTCTGTGCTTGCCCCAAATGAATATAAAAATCGCCACAATAGAGTTGGGCAATATTTACATTGGGCAATATGCAAACATTATGGAAAAGCTGTAGGCAAACACTGGTATGAACATCACCCAGCACCGGTTACAGAAATAGAAGATGTAACCATTCTATGGGATTACACCATCTACACAGACAGAAAAATTGAAGCAAACAGGCCAGACATTATTATTAAAAACCAGAAGGAGAAAACTTGTCTATTAATTGATATGGCTTGTCCAGCGGATTGTAACATAGCAATCAAGGAATTTGAAAAACTGTCAAAATATAAAGACCTGGAAATTGAAATAGAAAAAATGTGGAAATTGAAAACAAGAGTTGTGCCAGTGATAGTAGGTGCACTTGGAATGATAAAAAATGGAACAAAACAACACATTGAAAGTATCCCTGGAAACCCCAGCTTAAGAGATATACAAAAAATTGTCTTATTAAGTACAGCCCACACACTAAGGAAAACTTTATCTATGTAATGCTGGGGATGATAGGGAAGATAGAAAAACATGAAATGGAGTCATAACAACACGCCACTACCTGCCTTAGGTCTCCCCGCAGACTTGGTTGGTAGTGAGACCAAAGCAGAAATCGAAATATGATGAAAAATGACATAATAATAATAATAATAAGCTACAGTTTTACGTGGATCAATACAAGAAACATCCTCAATTAGCTTAGACCCTGCTGTAACAATAAAAGAATTGAAACCAGAAGAAGCTTATAAATACCGAGGTGTAAATGAGAGTGAAAACATTCACCATAAAAAATGAAAGAAATAGTGCGTAAAGAGTACTATAGAAGGCTACGAATGATATTAAAAACTGAATTGAATTCTCAGAACAGAGTTATGACCATTAATAGCCTTGCAATCCCAGTTGTCCAATATAGCTTCAACATCTTAAACTGGACTCTAAACGACATCAGGCGAATGGATTCTAAAACAAGAAAGCAAAGGCTGATGTAGACCGTCTATACATACCCCGTAAAGTTTGTGGAATTAGCTTAGACCCTGCTGTAACAATAAAAAATTAAAGCCAGAAGAAGCTTATAAATACCTAGGTGTAAATGAAGGTGAAAAATTCACCATAAAAATGAAAGAAATAGTGTGTAAAGAGTTCTATAGAAGGCTACGAATGATATTAAAAACAGAATTATGGCCATTAATTGCCTTTCAATCCCAGTTGTCCAATATAGTTTCAACATCTTAAACTGGACTCTAAATGAAATCAGGCAAATAGATTCTAAAACAAGAAAGATTCTTTCCAAGTGTAAGATGCATCATCCAAAGGCTGATGTAGACCGTCTATACATACCTCGTAAAGAAGTTGGAAGAGGTCTTATTCAGCTGGAATTGTCATACAAGACAACAACTATTGGCTTACTAACATACATAGAAACAACAAAGGATTGGATGATACAATTAGTAAGGCAACATGAAGAAAGAAAGAAAAAATATTCAATAATAAAAGAAGGCAGTAAATACAAACAAGATTTACAGTTAGTAGATTCTGTAGAAAAGCAAAACAGATGCCAAGAACCAACTATTGCGGCAAAAAATATGAAAATGAAAGCCAAAGATAAAGCTCTTAAACAGATGAAACAGCTCCGGCAAGACAAACCTCTGCATGGCCAATATCCAGAACGTGCCAATAAATCCAATGTTGACAAAGTTAATACTCATCGATGGTTACGTGCATCTGGATTAAAGTCTGAAACTGAAGGCTTTATTCTTGCAGCACAAGACCAAAGTCTCTTCACTAGAAACTTTCAGGCAAATATTATGCATAATAATATGGATCCAAAATGCAGGTTTTGTGATAAACATCAAGAAACAATAGACCATCTAATCTCAGGCTGTTCTGTGCTTGACCCAAATGAATATAAAAATCGCCACGATAGAGTTGGGCAACATTTACATTGGACAATGTACAAACACTATGGAAAAGCTGTAAACAAACACTGGTATGAACATCAGCCAGCACCGGTTACAGAAATAGAGGATGTCACCATTCTATGGGATTACACCATCTACACAGACAGAAAAATTGAAGCAAATAGGCTGGACATTATTGTTAAAAACCAGAAAGAAAAAATTTGCCTATTAATTGATATGGCTTGTCCAGCGGATTGTAACATAACAACCAAAGAATTCGAACAAATAACAAAATATAAAAATCTGGGAATTGAAATAAAAAAATGTGGAAATTGAAAACAAGTATTTTACAAGTGATAGTAGGTGCATTTGGAATGATCAAAAATGGAATAAAACAACACATTGAAAGAATCCCTGGAAACCCCAGCTTAAGCGATATACAAAAAATTGTCTTGTTAAGTACAGCTCATACACTAAGGAGAAATTTGTCTATGTAACGCTAGGGATGTTAGGGGAGATAGAAAAAACATGAAATGAAGCCATAAAAAAACACCACGACCTGCCTTAGGTCTTCCCGCAGACTTGGTTGGTAGTGCGACCATAGCAGAAATCGAAACATGATGAAAAATGACAACATAATATTAATAATTACTTGTCGATATTTCGAAAGATTTTTTTTAACTACGATAATTTTTTCTGAAAAAAAAAAACAAGCAAAAAACAACACGACAGGAAAAAAACAATAAGATAGAAAAAAAACAATTCTGTACAATTTCTACGATATTCTTTCTTAGAAAGACTACGTATTTAGTTTTTCGATAACGCTATTTTCGACGAATTTAATGAAAAAATAACTGAATATAGAGTGGACGAACAAATTATTATTTTTAAATTTTACAGCAGTAATAAGCTTAAACTTATATTAACTTTTTCTTTTCCATGATTTTTTTTTCAACAATTATTTTCGTTACAAGTGCTAGTGATGGTAGCAACATCTTTTTTTAGCAATTCATCTGATCAAGGGTAAAAATGAGAAAAAGAAGAAAAAAGAAGAAAAGGAAAGGAAAAAATTACCATCTTTGTATTTCTCTCTCCTTTTTTTTCTTTACTTTTTCTTTTACATAATATTCTAGTGTACTGATGTTTTGTGTCGTTGAGTGGCTGTTTCTTCTATTTTTTTTTAACCAGTTTCTTTATCATTGAATTCTAATCGCGTTTCAGTCTTCAGTCGCTTGGCAACCCATTTAGGAGAAGAAAAACTCCGAACAACAACCCACAACTCAAGAAGAATGAATGACTACTGTGTTATGAGGTCGCAAACGATCCCCTACAGGCTTCGCAACCCTGTTTGTAAAAGACCGTCACCCAACGTGCCGGGTAACTTTGGGTTGACTTTTAGACCCGTGCCTCACTCGTGGGAATAATATGAGAATTACAAATAGAAATAAAAAGTCCAGTATGATCCTTCAGTGGATAAACAGGGAGTCCCTCCTTTAGGAGGTGACCTACCTGAGGTCGAAAAATCTGCCATAGGAACAAACTTTTACACAAAGAATGAATCTTCAGGCCCCAAAAACCAGGATAATCTTAATGATGGCCTTGAAAATTCTCCAGCCAGACCCATAACCGTATATTTAAAGAAAGAAGAAATAAAATGGTCTCGTGAGGAGTACAAAGTCGTTATGACTGTATTTCATGAAGCGTTACTCAAAACCTCAAAAAAACATCACTCGCCAAACATTTGGCGAGAAATGGTTGTACAAACAAATAGAAAGTACATTGACGAAAATAAATTACGAAGGTACATCATGCAAAATAACCGATTGACAAAGGCTGAGATTAATGAGATAAAAAGAATTGCAACCAGAATTGACGAATCGACAAAACATGAAAGGAACCGGAATCAAAAAAAAGTAGTAACATCACACAAGCCACAGGTCATAATGTAGAAACCGAGATACACACAAATCACTGGGAAGATAATGCTGAACGTTTAGAAGTGTTGGAAAGGTGTGATCTGAGTCAGTTACAAGACGATAATAAAACGAGTTCAAAACACATTGAACAGAATTATTTTACCGAAAACAAAAACAATATACAAGAAGCCAAGGAAGAAATCAAGATATTGCAATTGGGGAACGAGAACAGCTCCCAAAATTACAACCAACAAAGCATAACCTCGAAACTGTTAAGCTCTACAATGCAGCACTCAAATTAATTTTAGATGAAGAAGACACTCATATAAATCTCAATGAAGCAATATATGCATCAGCAATAGCAGCAACATTAAATTGAACATCAAATTAAAAACAAGGCAGTCTCGCAGACATGAAGATCCACCTGGGAAAAGTAAAATAGAAAAAGAAATCGATCAACTTAGAAGTGAATTATCAGTACTCGATGAACTGGCAAGAGAAATAATTGAAGGACTAAAAAAGGCAGAAGAGTCGAAATGAAAATGGGGTCCTATCAACTATAGAAAAATAAAGCAAACAATACAGCTGAAGTCTCAAAAAATAAGACGGTATGAGAAAAGATAAAGATTCTACAGACAGATCGAATCTTTCAAACCGATGCAAAATTTTACAGGGAAATAGGTAAACAAAGAACTGAAGTGACAACCACTGCTCCCCCAAAGATGGGAAAGGTTATACAGTTCTGGGAAAAATATGGGCTTGCCCTAAACAACATAACAAAGAAGCACATTGGATTGCGCAGGAGATAGAACAAATGAAAAATAAACCAGAACAGACATGGGTTGGAATCACAGAAGAGGATGTTAAATGTGCACTGAAAAAAGCACACAAATGGATAAAATTCCTAACTTGTGGCTATATTATTTAAATACAGCGCATAAAAAAACTAGCCAAAGAACTTCAAGAAATGGTTAACGACCCCACTAAAATTCCTGCTTAGAGGACCAAAGGAATTACCTTTTTTATACCCAGGAATAGTGACACAAATAACCCAAAAAAGTACAGACCAATTGCATGCCTTCCAACAACATACAAATTATTGACAAACATATTTCTTCTTGGAAAGAAATGACATACTACCGCTTGAACAAAAAGGGTGCAAACGTGGCTGTTAGGGATTTTCAGACCAATTACTTATTAATAGTATGAACGTAGAAAACTGCTTCAATGCAAAAACAAAATAATGTACTGCTTGGATATATTATCGTAAGGCATTCGATAGTGTACCACATTCCTGGATCTTCAAGTCTTTAAATATGTACAAGGGATCACCCGTTATTATCAATTTCATCAAACAATGTATGTCGATATGGAAAACAACCCTTTACCTCAATCATATAAATGGAACCTATAAGTCTGGTGAAATGAACATCAACAAAGATATATTTCAAGGTGACTCTTTGTCTCTCTTACTATTTTTCATATCACTAATAGCATTAACCATTCAACTTAACAAGACAGAATGTGGTTATAAAATAGATCAAAGGAAAGTAAGCCATTTATTTTACATGGATGACTTAAAGTTGTATGCTAAGAATGACAATGAGCTGGAAGGTCTTTTGCAAACTGTAAAATGCTTCAGTGAAGACATTGGAATGAAATTCAATTTGAATAAATGTGCTAAAGCTACAGTTTTATGGGGATCGCTACAACAAACATTCTCAATTAGCTTAGACCCTGGAATAGCAATAACAGATTTAGAGTAAAAAGAAGCTTATAAGTACCTAGGTGTAAATGAGAGTGAAAGAGTTCACCCTAAAAATGAAAGAAATAGTGCATAAAGAGTACTATAGAAGGCTTCGACTGATATTAAAAACTGAATTGAATTCTCAGAACAGAATTATGGCCATTGTCATTTCAGTGGTCCAGTATAATTTCAACATCTTGAACTGGATTCTACATGACATCAGACGAGTGGATTCAAAGACGAGAAAGCTCCTTTTTAAATATAAGATGCATCATCTAAAGGCTGATGTAGACCGTCTATACATACCCCGTAAAGAAGATGAAAGAGGTCTTATTCAGCTAGAATTGTCATACAAGACAACAGCTATTTTCTTACTAAGATACATGGAAACAACAAAAGACTGGATGATACAATTAGTGAAACAACGTGAAAACAGAAAGAAAAAATATTCAATAATAAAAGAAGGCAGTAAATACAAACAAGATTTACATTTAGTAGATTTTGTAGAAAAGCAAAACAGAAGCCAAGAACCAACTATTGCGGAAAAAAATATGAAAACGAAAGAAAAGGATAAAGCTCTTGAACAGATGAAACAACGCTGGCAAGACAAACCTCTATATGGCCAATATCCAGAATGTGCCAATAAATCCAATGTTGACAAAGTTAATACTCATCGATGGTTACGTGCATCTGGATTAAAGTCTGAAACGCAAGTTCAAAATCTTTTCACTCGGAACTTTCAGGCAATTATTATACATAAGAATGTGGATCCAAAATGCAAGTTCTGTGATAAATACCCAGAAACAATATATAATCTGAGAATGTTCTGTACTTGCCCCAAATGAATATAAAAATCATCACGATAGAGTGGGGCAATAATTACACT
>JBBBDQ010000544.1:2572500-2575000 GCA_037127315.1 Ascarosepion bandense
CCCAAGCGTGTCTCACGTATGGCACTTAACTGACTGATCAGTATGGTTAGACAGCCGATTGATTTTTACCCAGGATTGAAACTCGACCAAATTGGCGTCAGTCGGCGATTCTACCTTTGAGCTACGGGCGCTCGGTAGAAGGAGGCAGACTTTTTAGCGTGTATATTATCATTATACACGCCCAATAGCTGAGAGTGTTCTAATTCATTGCTGAATGAACGATGCGTAGATGCCAGAGTAGCTATTGTTTTTCAAAGTCTACCATTCCTCGAGAGTGCTCAATCAGGGTGTGAGAGCGTATATATATATATATATATATAGATATCGAAACAATGATTTGATAGCATAGAACAAGAATATAAATCTGAAAAAAAATAATTTTGTGCTCTATTTTTCTTTTTATAATATTCGGACCTAGGCTGCCTTTCGGCCAACGCTTCTTCAGGGACCAATTGTTGGCACAATTATGATTATATTAGACTGGATAGCGAAGAATTCAAAGAGATAATGCTAGGACACTTTTAACATTCAGTCAGTTAAAGTGCCATACGTGATACACGCTTGGGCGATCATGTCTCGAAAGAGACATGACTGGCTGGGCAGAAGATTATCCCGCAGTAGGTTGCCATTGCTTTCTGCGGTAGACTGGTTGCTGACCAAGGCTATAGAACCCAATCTGTCCTGCTATTTAACCCATAACTGGAAGGAAGAGACGGATTAATACCTTTCCCAAGGGTATTTTCGCGTAAGTGAATACAATGGATTCAACTGGAATTCGAACTCGGCTCCCCGATTTCTCGTTCCGAGCCGATATCCACTGTACCAAATACGTGAAAACCTTTTATGCTCTGCTGGTTCATTAACCCATTTTCTTTCTTTACGCATATATTTTAATCATAAATTTATTTACTTAATTTTACACACACACATACGTATATATATATATATATATATATTCTAAACATATATTGTTAAATATAAGAGACAATGAATGTCTATTATGTTTAGTCATGAGCCGTTCTAAACGTCGTATTTTGGCTTTAATTTCAGTTGAAAATAAAGACAAAAATTCTCCAACATTTGGATAATTATTTATTAATTTGTTTCTAAGCTTTCGGCTCACATGAGCCATCTTCAGAGAGGTTATTAAGACGGTAACACAATAACATCCACCATCACCGACGATTTTATTTTGTGTTGACATAAAACTCCGCTTGGCAACGGCAATAGTTACCAAAAATAACAAACGCAGTTCGCAAATTTGCAATGCAGTTTTATGACGTCACACCGCGTGATCGCGCGAAATGACAACAGAACCATGTATTCAAATGCAATGTAACGGATTTAAATTTAAATTTAATCAACTTTAAATCCGGTCATGATACATAGAAAATTATTTGCTGCCTCGATACACTATATATATATATATATATATATATATATATATAGTGTATCGGGGAGTAAATAATTCTAATCTAATCAAGAATCTAACACCATATATATATATATATATATATATATATATATATATATATATATATATGTGTATATGGTGTTAAGCTAAGTTTTTCCTCACCAGCTTAAATTCTGTGCATCAGTCATTAGAATTTACTATTGAAAAGGAGTCAAATTGATGTTTATCCTTTTTGGATGTCCTTGTGCATAAAAAATGTAGGACTTTTGACTTTGGTATACAAGAAGGCTACTTTTACTGGACTGTATACGTGTTGGGATTCTTTTTGCCCTCACCAACGCAAGATTAATTTAATTAAGACCCTAACTTATGGGGCTCTCAAAATTTGTTCCAGTACTTTCCTTCCCGGTGAAAAGGACTTTATTAAGATGACTCTTTCCAAGAATGGGTATCCACTAGATATTTTGGATTCCATTGAGAATATTTATATGGTTAAGTTGTTAGCTGTTAAGAAATGCCCAATTTATCTGCGACTACCTTTTATTGTCACAGATAGTGAGGCTTTAGCTAGGCAAATTTCTTATTCCATTAGTAGGTGTTATTTTGCTGCTAATGTGTGTGTAATATTTTCAACATGAACAATTCTTTCCTCTATTCGTAAGGATGTTTTGTCTCTTCAACATACAAATTCTGTTGTTTACAACTTTCAGTGTGGTTGCGGATGCGACTACATAGGCAGAACATCTCAGTCTTTAGATCAGAGAATCAAGCAGCATTTACCTCTGAGAATCTTGAACTCTTCTGCAAACAGCAGTCAGTTGGTGAATACATCCGCATCATCAATAAGTCAACATGTTATTAATAACAGGAATTGCATTGTGCTGACGATTTTACAATTTTTGGTTAGGTCACACTCTTTTTCATCTTAAGGTGCTAGAGTCAATTTACATATTGTCCTGGGGGTCTGCTCTCTGCAGAGAGAATGTCTTTTGAAACTTAGTATTATTGGGCTCTAGTATCCTTAAAATTTTATTATTTTTTTAATTCCCATTTCACAATTCCCATTTCACCGTTTAAGCCTAAAAT
>JBBBDQ010000544.1:2577500-2587500 GCA_037127315.1 Ascarosepion bandense
AAATTTCAATGTTTCGAAATAGAATCTCGTTATTAGGCAATGTTGGATGCTATAATCATATATATATGTCCTTTGAGATTTCACTCGCCCGATCGACTCAGTCGATTAAAAACTTAAATGGACGATTAAAGTTTATTTCTTTACTCTTCCGCGGTCGGTTAAAAATCTCGCAATGAAATGTGTACCTTCAAATATAAAATTAGGAAATCTGATTCCTTTTACAACCCAAAAGTATGCCATTGAAGATTCACAAGGTACTTAGAATGACCTGCAATGACATTATTGAACTCTTGGCTTTTATCGTCCCAGTCAATGTAAACATTCGTGTAATTAAAATATCTCTGTCGCCCAAATTAAAGACGCTCACAGGTTTTTAGAAATTAATTTGGAAAAATATTATCCTATATTTCCTCCCCGATTACGAAAAGTAAAAACAAACATTTGAAAGAAAGTAAAAAAAAAACGCATACATGTATACAAGTAACTAATTTTATTATGAAAAATCGTTGAAAAAATCAGATTTGTTATTTTTTATCATCTATGAGATGGAGGTTGTAGTCAAACAGAAGAAAGAAACTACGAATTTAGGTACCTCCACTCAATTGCCAAAAACAGCATGTTATGATGTTCAAACTTAATAAAAACAAAGTTTTATCATCAAAATGTTAATGCTATTATTGAGAAGAAAGATCAAATTTTGTTGTTATTATTTTAAAAAATTATTTAAAATCCTTTCTGACACGTTCGAAATTTTAATTAAAATTTCATTTTTTGTTTTCCGTCAGCGATTTACGCTATGTTTATGCTAGGCGACTATTAAGAAAATGGATTCGGTCGAGTAAAATGATTTTGGGGCGAATAAATTTTCCCTCGCTTTCGACCGCCGATCGACTTATTTCTTTTTCAAATCTCAAAGGCTGTACATATTTATATATATATATACATAAAAACAAATCGAAACTAACGATGACTAATATGGTGTATGAATTTCAATGTCCAGAACAAGACTGTGTTTCTTTTAACAAATCAGTTACCTATATTAGAAACACTGCCACCTCTTTATGAAACGTCTTACATGACATTTATCAAACTAAAGTGCTATAAAAAATATTAATTCATAATTTACAAGAACTTTAACGGGAATTTTGGCCAAAAAATACGAGAATACTATGTAAATCACAATATCAAAAGCATATTGCTATTAAATAGGCATTAAATATCAAACAATTCTCTCCTACCATCAACCTTAATTTATTAATCGTGAAAACAAATTATTGAAAGCTTTTGTTTTTTAAAAGAAAGATGTTCACGTAATTTCCAGTCACCCGAGGCACGTGAGAGCTTTGAAAGAACGTTCCTTTATAAAAAGGAACACTGAATAAAGTACATACAGTCAAAACATGAGGATACAATATCAAAGTCGGAAACATAATATCCTTGAAGTGGCTGAAAGTGTTTGGAAAAATAATTACGGAACATTTTTACATTTCTTATCTCCAGCAACAAAAAAAAAAAAAAAAAAAGAAACGTGCTAGAATGCTGGAAAAATCAAATAAAAATTAATAAAATCTTTCTTATTTGTCTATATTTCTGAGATGAGGTAGTATTTACATTATTCGGACTATTGTCATTTGTACGATGTTTCGACCGTTGTAGGCTCCGGCCTTCTTCAGGTGCTATATAGTGGATATAGACATTGGTTAGTTCCTGTGACTTAACCCAAAGAGTTGTGAGCTCAATACCAGGCTACAGCAGTGGGGAATAAGTAACTTGTCGGGTTAGAGGGAGACTTCCAATAGAGGCTTTACGCAAAGAATCACGCAGTGATTGTAATAAAAGGTTCGGTTCGCAATTTCTAGCACCTGAAGAAGGCCGAAGCGTACAACAGCCGAAACGTCGTACAAATGGCAACAAAGATGAGGACAATAGTCCGAATAATGTAAATGCTGAAAATCTTTCTTGTCGGTCGTTTTCAACGAAACATGTTTAAAAAAAAGTATTCTTGTGAGTTATTGCCCAAATATATACTTTCAGTTTTTTGGGCTCCAGTACTGGGGTTAAATATTTACTTATAGCTGGGGCACTAACAGGTGCTACTACCACAGATCAATGAACGAGATTTTGGAAATGACTTGCAGAACAAAGAGATTAAGGGATAGTCAGTTAAGTGTCATACGTGATACACGCTTTGACGATCATATCTCGAAAGAAAGATGACTGATTAAGCAGAAGATTATCCTGCAGTAGGTAGTCATTACTTTCTGCGGTAGCCAGCCAAGACTATAGAATTCAATCTGTTCTGTTATTTAACCCATAACTAGGGGGAAGAGACGGATTAATAACTTTCCCAGGAGTATTTGCTCGTAAATGAATGCAATTCTGCGGAAGACTGGTTACCAGCCAAGGCTATATAACCTTATTTGTCCTGTTATTTAACCCATAACTGGAAGGAAGAGACAGATTAATACCTTATTTGTGAATAAGTGAATGCAATGAATTCAACTGGAATTCGAACTCGGCTCCCCGATTTGTCATTTTGAGTCGATATCCACAGCACCACAACGCAAGAGATAGTAAGGAGAGATATTAGAAGCTAAAAAGGATGAAAAGTAGTAGAGAGCCATAATTGATCACTTCATAACGGAATAACACGCATAAAGATCCGAATGTACTGTTTCCAGTGAGGATCGAACCCGCTAAAGTAACTTTCTGCGAGTCTGGCTTGCGAAATACCGTTTCTGTACAAGAATTTCCAGAGCGGTAGGCGATATCTGACCGCTGTTTCTTGTCATCCTGACAACGGAAGAGAGCGTCGGGAAGCGAAAACTAATGCTTCTACGCTCGCCCTAACCACTAACCGCACACTCACCGTCACCCCAAAACATATTCCCCTGCCAACGTTAATTGAAGCTCTGATGTTTGGCGCAAAGACCTCTCGCCGATCAAAGCTGCTTTCCATTCTTAGAGCTTGGGAGGACTGGCGGCCGATAACAAGAACAAACGGTGGGAAAATTATCGATTTTGGCTCAGAGGGAAATAAAGAATTCTGTATGTGTGCGATCGCCTTTGAACGAATGGACACCAGCTACAACGATTGGTTCATGACATCCCCATCTATCCACGCACTGACGCACAAACACAAGAGGGGGAGCTGTAAAGAATTCAGACCAACCGAATTCTAAAAGGCTAACAGAAATATCGCGATTCAAATCACCTCCCAATTTCTAACCAATTTATCAAATATCAGAATATGTATATATACATATAGCATAATAAATATTCCCACACACTAATTCAAAATTTAAAAGTGATTACAAGAATCTCCAATCAAACAAAAATAAATCAAAGGCATTTTCGATAAACCACCCATAAATGCAATGAAACAAACACCCAACTTATCAGCTATCCTCACCTCTACCAAATAGCTACCATTTCCGAAAGTTTAAATGCAACGTTAATTGCCATCTTCTGTCTACTTGATTTCCATCCATCTTTTATCCTTTCTTCGACATCCCCAGGACCTTTTTATTCTCTCAATGTAATCCCTTGCACACCGGTGGTGCAACTGCCTTGCTTGTGATGAAATGGTTCTAAAAAAAGCAGATTCAATCTTCAAGAGAGGTTAAACTCCTGTTCCAGGTAAACGTAGAACAACGCTGATGTCCTGGGAACCAAGCCAAAGAGGACCACTCGCAGCTGAGAAGCCACCATCAAACAAGCCATGACCAGATTCTAACAGAACTTTGACCAGATGTTGTCATGTAGGCAAGCAACCGGCACGTTTACACACGGCCAGAATAATTCCGAACGAACATAAAGACAGTCTCGCACTGTGACTCTTCACAAAATCAAATCACATAAAGTTAATTAGTAAGACTAACTTAATCAAGAGGCGGGGAGATATAAAAAATCTCATTATCTTCCTTAGACTATTCCCTTATTAATCAATCAGAATCGCAATAAAGATTCACCGCGGGTCAGTCGTCTTCCTGTGCGTAATGACAACCAGTATATTTAAATATTAATAATGTTTGACTTATTTCATTAGATTTATACATCAACGTCATACCTGTTGATTCTTTCTGTTCTTGGTTCTCTAAGCACGTCCTTACTTTTGCATAATCGTCAATCCAGGCCTGGTAGTCTTACAGGAGAATGTTGGTGATACCATGGACTGAGCATGTAAATAACGAGAAGGTTTTAAGGGGAAAAGGCAACTAAAAATTCTAATCAGTGATTGTTATAGTTTTCAGTTTTTCTCAACAGAATTTATTTAATAAATAAACCTGTAAACGTGCGTTCTGAACGAAGCTGGTCATTATACAGTTATCCGTTTTTCCTCTTTCTCTCATTCATACACGCAGAGATATCTTAGGGCGCGTGCATATAAATGCGAATAGAGAATTAGAAATATGATACTCACGCTAGCGAAAAGGTCCCCAAAAAAGGAGATCGGGCTGTAAATGAATACAATCCCAGTAATCGAGTATTCATAGCTGAATGATGGTCATTTATTGATCACAATATCCATACCAAACTATCGCCCGGTTTACACTCTACCCACCTCTATTGAACGAGTGAAGAAGCTCATCACTTGTTTCCTGTTTAGGATGTGGTTCCCGGCTTTCTCTTTTCTAATCTTCTCACTCTTATGTAGCCCCCTGCACATCAGTGGCGTTACCGCCTTGCTTGGGGTGATATGAATATAAAAAAAAAAAGGTCAGCACCAATCAGAACCTTCATAATAGGTTTGTCCAAGTAGCAGAATTAAACACTCCGGCCTGTTATATAAACCACTCACCAACAAAGCCAAATAGGTTGTCATAGTAGACTCAATTTGAAATACAGTAGATCTTTTTTCACCCCAAGCAAGGCATTCTACTGCCACTATTGCGCTTGGGGCTACATAGGGGAAGGTAAATAGAAGGAGTGGTTAGATATAGGAAATGTCAGAAGGGGGGTGATATATAGTTTGGAGGATGGGAAGAGTGTTTGAAAGAATGGAAGCGAGTTAGTGTGTTAGGAGGATCTATTTGACCAACTAAATTCTACATGTATTTTTTAATTGTTTCACCCCTAGCAAGGCGGTACCGCCACTGATGCGCCGGGGGCTACATAAGAGTAAAGGTTTAGATAGGAGGAGAATAAAGAGAAAGACAAACCAGTTACAAGGAGTGTCAGAGAAACGGGTAAGAGAAGGATGGGAACACAAGTTTAAAGGAAGTTGCGAAGGTAGAGAGAAAGGAAAAGAACAAGATATACAGGGTGATGTAAGATGAACTGGATAAGTGGATAATTACATTTAAATTCGTGGCGGTTGTAGCCGTCAGGAAAGCAAGAATATATGGAAGTGAGTTCCACAGGCAGGAAGTGCGAGAAAAGAAGCTGATGTAGTAGAATTGTCAGCTGCATTTGTTTGATCGAACTGTAAATGGGTGGGAGCTTGTTGCCAGTCTGGTTGCACGAGTAAATTCTTGTGGCGGGGATACCAGTGACTTAAATTTGTCGAAGCAGAAGCCATGAATGTATTTGTAGAATAGATAGAGAGGCCACATCCCTCCGGTAAGAAAGTGGTTGGATTTTTATCAATAATCTTCGCCACGTACAAGGCGCAAGAGCCCCTCGAGATAGTATGTTATAGGGTTAGAGGCACTGTTTATGGGGCTATGTGAAAAATATAACGGTTAACCCTGGACTGGAACACGTTAATATTGTAGTGATTAGAGAAGTATCACTTTGGGAGTCGGTCCCACCAATTCAATACAAGGGGAATGAGTGTGATTTGCAACAATGAGTATGGCATGGCGAGTCTAAGCCGTGAATCCCAATCTTGAATTCCCAGAGGAAACAAAAACTTGGGGAGTTGTCTAAGTCGAATTAACTGAAATGAGGCGTGACAGATGAAATTACAGCAATATTATTATAATAGTGTTCAGTTGAAAACTCTGAAGAAGGCCTGGTCATATAACGGCCTAAACGTTGTGAATATGGCAATAAACATGAGGAAAAACTAACCTAAATATCTAAATAGTGTAAATAGTTACAATATCTCATCTCAAAAATAGAGGCCTTTCCCATGGAAATAGATATTTATTATACTAAACTGAATATGGCACAAGGCAACCTCGGTGGGGTTCCCCAGGAGAGGAGTTGCCAGTCTGGTTGCACGAGTAAATTCTTGTGGCTGGGACACCAGTGACTTAAATTTGTCGAAGCAGAAGCCATGAATATATTTGTAGAATAGACAGAGAGGCCACATCCCTCCAGTAAGAAAGTGGTTGGATTTTTTATCAATAATCTTCGCCACGTACAAGGCGCAAGAGCCCCTCGAGATAGTATGTTATAGGGTTAGAGGCACTGTTTATGGGGCTATGTGAAAAATATAACGGTTAACCCTGGACTGGAACACGTTAATATTGTAGTGATTAGAGAAGCATCACTTTGGGAGTCGGTCCCACCAATTCAATACAAGGGGAATGAGGGTGATTTGCAACAATGAGTATGGCATGGCGAGTCTAAGCCGTGAATCCCAATCTTGAATACCCAGAGGAAACAAAAACTTGGGGAGTTGTCTAAGTCGAATTAACTGAAATGGGGCGTGACAGATGAAATTACAGCAATATTATTATAATAGTGTTCAGTTGAAAACTCTGAAGAAGGCCTGGTCATATAACGGTCTAAACGTTGTGAATATGGCAATAAACATGAGGAAAAACTAACCTAAATATCTAAATAGTGTAAATAGTTACAATATCTCATCTCAAAAATAGAGGCCTTTCCCATGGAAATAGATATTTATTATACTAAACTGAATATGGCACAAGGCAACCTCGGTGGGGTTCCCCAGGAGAGGAGTCGTCTATTTGTTTTGCGTCCACATTCATTTAAATGCCATGACTGACAGAGCAGAAGATTATCTCCCTTACGAGGTTGCTATTAATTTCTGCGATAGACTGGTTGCCAGCCAATGCTATAGAACCCAATATGTCTTGTTATTTAACCCATAACTGGAGGGAAGAGACGGATTAATACCTTTCAAAAGAGTATTGGTGCGTATGTGGATGCAAGGAATTCAACTGAATTTTGAAATCGGTTCCCCGATTTCTCGTTCCGAGCCGATATCCACTGCACCACAATTTGAAACTCAGATCTTATGATCATATTGCCTGCTTGCTGCAGTTTTGCTGCTGGAGGAACAAGGGAATGTAGTTCGTCTGTACACTTTCCATGGTAACAATGATAGAGCAGCAAGAGGCTTGCAACTATTCGTCTACGCGTAAGAGGTTGTAAGGTAGGAAATAATACAAGGATTCTAAAACCGGAAGATGTTTTTGGTTGGTTGTTTTTATGGCATATCAACCTCGGCGGGTCATTTATTGCCAATTAAATTTTATTTATTTATTGCTGGTAATACCTTTTTCTTTCAACAATTTATTGTTATTTTTATATAAGTTTTGTGTCTAGTAATACTTTTTTCTTTTCGAGTATCAAGATTCACTGGGATTTGTTTTTAAGGGCAGTGTCCCCAAGTCCTACCCTGTTATTTAGCCCATAACTGGAGGGAAGGGACGGATTAATACCTTTCCCAAGGGTACTAGTGCTTAAGTGAATGCAGAGTATTCAACTGGAATTCGAACTCGGCTCACCGATTTCTCTTTCCGAGCCGATATCCACTGCACCACGACGCACATCCGTCACTAAACGCTTACAGCATCTGGTATTCCCAAGCGGTCACCCATCTAAGTACTGACGAGGCTCAACATTGCTTAACTTCGGTGATCGAGTGGTATCCGGTGTATTCAACGTGATATGGCCGTAAGCCGCAAGACCAGAAAATGAAGATTAAGACGCTCATGCCCATATACGGTAGCAATACTTCATATTTTTTTTTCATTTCATCCCCAGCGCGACTAGTGAGCAGATGATTACTGTGTGAAACAAACAAGGGTTGTAAAAAGAAAAGATAAAAGGTGGATGGAATTCAAGAAGATAAAAGATGACAATTGACATTGCATTTAAATTTTTAGAAATTGTAGCTATTGATATGTCGAAGAAAAGAGAACATATTGATGGGAATCAAGTAGATAAAAGGTGGCAATTGACATTGCATTTAAATTTTTAGAGATTATAGCTATTGGGATTTCGAATAAATGATAAAAATGGATGGAATTCAAGAAGATAAAAGATGGCAATTGACATTGCATTTAAATTTTTAGAAATTGTAGCTATTGATATGTCGAAGAAAAGAGAAAATATTGATGGGAATCAAGTAGATAAAAGATGGCAATTGACATTGCATTTAAATTTTTAGAGATTATAGCTATTGGGATTTCGAATAAATGATAAAAATGGATGGAATTCAAGAAGATAAAAGATGGCAATTGACATTGCATTTAAATTTTTAGAAATTGTAGCTATTGATATGTCGAAGAAAAGAGAAAATATTGATGGGAATCAAGTAGATAAAAGGTGGCAATTGACATTGCATTTAAATTTTTAGAGATTATAGCTATTGGGATTTCGAATAAATGATAAAAAATGGATGGAATTCAAGAAGATAAAAGATGGCAACTCTCTTCCTTTTACTTGCTTCCCCGATAGCTACACTCTCCAAAAAATTAAATGTAGCGATTTGTCGTTCTGAGTTGATATCCACTGCATCGCAACGCTCATCCCACCGTTTCAGTAAGCAACTGATTCTTTAATGCAACCTTCTACCTTTCTAAGATCAAAATCTGGCCGAAAATGGAATACGGTTACCATGTTTAGCGGAGAGATACCCAAGCATCACTTTCCAGTCTTGGCAGATTTTAAAAGCGTTTCCGAAACCTTGGTGAGGAAGAATTATTTTCCATCCTCCGAACTCTCACAGTGAGGATGTGTCAAGCCTGCTCTATCACTACTTCCATGGGATCATAACTTGTTGACGCCTGGTGTAAACTTCACGGTTAAGACCCGCCATGCAAACCACCCACATTGTATAGCAAACCACCTACATACTTTCAGTATCAAGCCAGTTCTACTCAAACAGATTTTTCCCGTGAACCACTTCTCTGTAGAACCGGCTCCCAAGAGTCTGTTTTCCTGATCACTACAATCTTACCTGTTCAAGTCTAGGGTTAACCGTTATCTTCCTCTCCTACCGTCATAAACTGCCTCTAACTCTCTAACCATTGAATATGTAATCAATTCATTGTCCAGCCATTTTTAACTTTCAAAAAATTACTAGGTTAAGAGTAGATGACTTTTAGTAATTAGGGTGCACTGATTCCGAATCTGCAAACCGTTTTTCTCTATCTATTTCTTTTTGAAAATCGCATACTAAAAGTTTATATTTTTTCGTAAATTTAGGCTTTTTAGATCAAATACTATAATTTCACTTAATTAATTTAAGTGATTTTAAATGAAAAATTTAATGATTTTTTACCATATTTTATAAATATAAACAACGATATTTACATTTGCAAAGAAAATATACTATTTTAATTATTTATTTTTACAGTTCCACTTGATAAAATGTTTCAAAAAGTTGTAAAATTAACTTAAATTGCAAGAAAAAGGCATACATAAAACAAATTTAAACTGTGAGCTATGATTAACGGTACTTGGGATTCTTCTTATGCTTGCTACCAGTCTCGTGACGTTGTAGACTCCAAATAAAATCTACCAACATAGCTGAGCTCCACTTTCCTTTGTAACGAGATTCCATTGCAGCTGTTTCTTGGTGAAATTGTTTACCGTGTTCATCGCTTCGATCTGATGGATTTTCTGGAAAAAATGAAAGATGGGAGCGGAGAAAATAGAGCTTTAGCGACATGTTACTATATTTACCAGCCTTCCCACGCAAGGCTAGATGTGACACATGGTCATTTTATAGTGGGTATTCCCGGCTATATAAAATGTCTGTCTATTTTTACCGAGTCGTGGTTCTACCCTTCGGCGGAACCACGACTGGGTTTGTGCTCTCTGCTCGGAAGTAGAGAGCGCCCTCTACCCGAAG
>JBBBDQ010000544.1:2590000-2672500 GCA_037127315.1 Ascarosepion bandense
CATATAAAACCTTATATAAATTATAATAAGGATGAAGTATATAAAGAGCCTTATATAAATTATAATCGGGATGATTATATAAGAGCATATATAAATTATAATAAGGATGATTATATAAAAAAACCTTATATAAATTATAATAAGGATGAGTATATAAAGAGCAACATATAAATTATAATAAGGATGATTATATAAAGAAACCTTATATAAATTATAATAAGGATGATTATATAAAAACCTTATATAAATTATGATAAGGATGAGTATGTAAAGAGCCTTATATAAATTATAATCGGGATGATTATATAAAAAACCTTATATAAATTATAATAAGGATGATTATATAAAGCCTTATATAAATTATAATAAGGATGACTATATAAAGCCTTATATAAATTATAATAAGGATGATTATATAAAGAACCTTATATAAATTATAATAAGGATGATTATATAAAACCTTATATAAATTATAATAAGGATGAGTATATAAAGGCCTTATGTTAATTATAATAAGGATGATTATATAATAGGCCTTATATAAATTATAATAAGGATGATTATATAAAGCCTTATGTAAATTATAATAAGAGATGAAGTATATAAAGCCTTATATAAATTATAATCAGGATGATTATATAAAGAAACCTTATATAAATTATAATAAGGATGATTATATAAAGAGCCTTACTAAATTATAATAAGGATGAGTATATAAAAAAACCTTATATAAATTATAATAAGAGATGATTATATAAAGAACCTTATATAAATTATAATAAGGATGATTATATACGAGAGCCTTATATAAATTATAATAAGGAGATGAGTATATAAAACCTTATATAAATTATAATAAGGATGATTATATAAAAAAAACCTTATATAAATTATAATAAGGATAGTTATATAAAGAGCCTTATATTAATTAGCAAGGATGATTATATAATAGACATATATAAATTATAATAAGGATGATTATATAATAAACCTTATAAATTATAATAAGGATGAGTATATAAAAAACCTTATATAATTATAATCAGGATGATTATATAAAAACCTTATATAAATTATAATAAGGAGATGTTTATATAAAAAACCTTATATAAATTATAATAAGGATGATTATATAAAAGAGCCTTTATAAATTATAATAAGGATGATTATATAAAGAGCCTTATATAAATTATAATAAGGATGAGTATATAAAGAGCCTTATATAAATTATAATAAGGATGATTATATAAAGAGCCTTATATAAATTATAATAAGGATGATTATATAAAGAGCCTTATGTTAATTATAATAAGGATGATTATATAACAAACCTTATATAAATTATATTAAAGATGATTATATAAAGCCTTATATAAATTATAATAAGGATGATTATATAAAGAGCCTTATATAAATTATAATAAGGATGATTATATAAAGAGCCTTATATAAATTATAATAAGGATGATTAATATAAAGAGCAACATATTGGTTATAATAAGGATGATTATATAAAGAGCCTTATATAAATTATAATAAGGATGATTATATAATAAGGCCTTATATAAATTATAATAAGGTTGATTATATAATGAGCCTTATATAAATTATAATAAGGAGATGATTATATAATAGACCTTATATAAATTATAATAAGGATGATTATATAATAGGCCTTATATAAATTATAATAAGGATGATTATATAATAGAGCCTTATATAAATTATAATAAGGATGATTATATAATAGACATATATAAATTATAATAAGGATGATTATATAATGAGCCTTATATAAATTATAATAAGGATGATTATATAATGAGCCTTATATAAATTATAATAAGGAGGATTATATAATGAGCCTTATATAAATTATAATAAGGATGATTATATAATGAGCCTTATATAAATTATAATAAGGATGATTATATAATGAGCCTTATATAAATTATAATAAGGATGATTATATAATGAGCCTTATATAAATTATAATAAGGATGATTATATAATAAACCTTATATAAATTATAATAAGGATGATTATATAATGAGCCTTATATAAATTATAATAAGGATGATTATATAATAAACCTTATATAAATTATAATAAGGATGATTATATATTAAACCTTATATTAATTATAATAAGGATGATTATATAATGAGCCTTATGTTAATTATAATAAGGATGATTATATAATAAAACCTTATGTTAATTATAATAAGGATGATTATATAATGAGCCTTATATTAATTATAATAAGGATGATTATATAAAAGGCCTTATATAAATTATAATAAGGATGATTATATAATGAGCCTTATATGATTATAATAAGGATGATTATATAATAAAAATATTATGTTAATTATAATAAGGATGATTATATAATGGGCCTTATATAAATTATAATAAGGATGATTATATAAAGAGCCTTATATAAATTATAATAAGGATGATTATATAAAGAGCCTTATATAAATTATAATAAGGATGAGTATATAAAGAGCCTTATATATATAGTATAATAGAGATGATTATATAAGAACCTTATATAAATTATAATAAGGATGATTATATAAAGTATATATAAATTATAATAAGGATGGTACCATAAAAAGCCTTATATAAATTATAATAAGTATGATTATATAAAAACCTTATATAAATTATAATAGGGATGAGTATATAAAATATTATATAAATTATAATCCAGGATGATTATATAAAAGACATATATAAATTATAATAAGGATGATTATATAAGAAAACCTTATATAAATTATAATAAGGATGAATATATAAAAACCTTATATAAATTATAATATGAGATGATTATATAAAGAACCTTATATAAATTATAATAAAATTGATTATATAAAACCTTATATAAATTATGGGGTGGGTATATAAAAAACCTTATATAAATTATAATCAGGATGATTATATAAAGAGCCTTATATAAATTATAATAAGGATGATTATATAAAGGCATATATAAATTATAATAAGGATGACTGTATAAAAAACCTTATATAAATTATAATAAGGATGAGTATATAAAGAAACCTTATATAAATTATAATCAGGATGATTATATAAAAAACCTTATATAAATTATAATAAGGATGATTATATAAAGAGCATTATATAAATTATAATAAGGATGAGTATATAAAGAGCCTTATATAAATTATAATAAGGATGATTATATAAAGAACCTTATATAAATTATAATAAGGATGATTATATAAAGAGCCTTATATAAATTATAATAAGGATGAGTATATAAAAAGAGCCTTATATAAATTATAATCAGGATGATTATATAAAGAATATATAAATTATAATAAGGATGATTATATAAAGGGTATATATAAATTATAATAAGGATGACTATATAAAGAGCCTTATATAAATTATAATAAGGATGATTATATAAAGAACCTTATATAAATTATAATAAGGATGATTATATAAAGAGCCTTATATAAATTATAATAAGGATGAGTATATAAAAAACCTTATGTTAATTATAATAAGGATGATTATATAATGAGCCTTATATAAATTATAATAAGGATGATTATATAAAGAGCCTTATAAATTATAATAAGGATGAGTATATAAAAGGAAACCTTATATAAATTATAATCACTAAGGATGATTATATAAAGAGCCTTATATAAATTATAATAAGGATGATTATATAAAGAGCCTTATATAAATTATAATAAGGATGAGTATATAAAGAACCTTATATAAATTATAATAAGGATGATTATATAAAAGAACCTTATATAAATTATAATAAGGATGATTATATAAAAGAGCCTTATATAAATTATAATAAAGGATAGTATATAAAGAGCCTTATATAAATTATAATAAGGATGATTATATAAAGAGCCTTATATAAATTATAATAAGGATGATTATATAAGGCCTTATGTTAATTATAATAGGATGATTATATAATAGGCCTTATATAAATTATAATAGGGATGATTATATAATGAGCCTTATATAAATTATAATAAGGATGAGTATATAAAAAAGGCCTTATATAAATTATAATCAAGGATGATTATATAAGAGCCTTATAAATTATAATAAGGATGTTTATATAAAGAGCCTTATATAAATTATAATAAGGATGATTATATAAAAGAGCCTTATATAAATTATAATAAGGATGATTATATAAGAGCCTTATAAATTATAATAAGGATGATATACCAAAACCTTATATAAATCTATATTAAGGATGATTATATAAAGAGCCTTATATAAATTATAATAAGGATGATTATATAAAGAGCCTTATATAAATTATAATAAGGATGATTATATAATGAACCTTATATAAATTATAATAAGGATGATTATATAAAGAGCCTTATATAAATTATAATAGAGATGATTATATAATGAGCCTTATATAAATTATAATAAAAGGATGATTATATAAAGAGCCTTATGTTAATTATAATAAGGATGATTATATAAAGAGCCTTATATAAATTATAATAAGGATGATTATATAATGAGCCTTATATAAATATAATAAGATTATATAATGAGCCTTATATAAATTATAATAAGGATGATTATATAATGAGCCTTATATAAATTATAATAAGGATGATTATATAATGAGCCTTATATAAATTATAATAAGGATGATTATATAATGAGCCTTATATAATTATAATAAGGATGATTATATAATATGGATAGATTATATAATGAGCCTTATATAAATTATAATAAGGATGATTATATAATGAGCCTTATATAAATTATAATAAGGATGATTATAATGAGCCTTATATAAATTATAATAAGGATGATTATATAATGAGCCTTATATAAATTATAATAGGATGAATTATATAATGATATAAATTATAATAAGGATGATTATATAATGAGCCTTATATAAATTATAATAAGGATGATTATATAATGAGCCTTATATAAATTATAATAAGGATGATTATATAAAGAGCCTTATATAAATTATAATAAAAAAGGATGATTATATAATGAATATATAAATTATATAATAAGGATGATTATATAATGAGCCTTATATAAATTATAATAAGGATGATTATATAATGAGCATATATTAATTATAATAAGGATGATTATATAATGAGCCTTATGTTAATTATAATAAGGATGATTATATAATGAGCCTTATGTTAATTATAATAAGGATGATTATATATCGACCTTATATTAATTATAATAAGGATGATTATATAAAGAGCCTTATGTAAATTATAATAAGGATGATTATATAATGAGCCTTATGTAAATTATAATAAGGATGATTATATAATGACCTTATGTTAATATAATAAGGATGATTATATAATGAGCCTTATATAAATTAATAAGATGATTATATAAATAGGCCTTATATAAATTATAATAAAGGATGATTATATAATAGACCTTATATAAATTATAAATAAGGATGATTATATAATGAGCCTTATATAAATTATAATAAGGATGATTATATAATGAGCCTTATATAAATTATAATAAGGATGATTATATAATGAGCCTTATATAAATTATAATAAGGATGATTATATAAATAGACTATATATAAATTATAATAAGGATGATTATATAATGAGCCTTATATAAATTATAATAGGATGATTATATAATGAGCCTTATATAAATTATAATAAGGATGATTATATAATGAGCCTTATAAATTATAATAAGGATGATTATATAATGAGCCTTATATAAATTATAATAAGGATGATTATATAAAGAGCCTTATATAAATTATAATAAGGATGATTATATAAAACCTTATATAAATTATAATAGAGGATGAATTATATAAAGAGCCTTATATAAATTATAATAAGGATGATTATATAAAGAGCCTTATATAAATTATAATAAGGATGAGTATATAAATAATTATATAAATTATAATAAGGATGATTATAAAGACATATATTATTAATAAGAATGATTATATAAAAAGTATATATTAATTAAAATAATAAGGATGATTATATAATGGGCATATAAAATTATAAATAGGGATGATTATATAATATACCTATAATTATAATAAGGATGATTATATAATGAGCCTTATATAAATTATAATAAGTTAATTATAATAATTTATATATAAATTATAATAAGGATGATTATATAAATGACCATATATAAATTATAATAAGGATGATTATATAATGAGCCTTATATAAATTATAATAAGGATGATTATATAATGAGCCTTATATAAATTATAATAAGGATGATTATATAATGAGCCTTATATAAATTATAATAAGGATGATTATATAATGAGCCTTATCATAAGATATAATAAGGATGATTATATAATGAGCCTTATATAAATTATAATAAGGATGATTATATAATGATCCTTATATAAATTATAATAAGGATGATTATATAAAGAGCCTTATATAAATTATAATAAGGATGATTATATAAAGAGCCTTATATAAATTATAATAGGGATAGTATATAAAGGAAGCCTTATATAAATTATAATAAGGATGATTATATAAAGAGCCTTATATAAATTATAATAAGGATGAGTATATAAAGAGCCTTATATAAATTATAATAAGGATGATTATAAAAAGTATATATAAATTATAATAAGGATGATTATATAATGAGCCTTATATAAATTATAATAAGGATGATTATATAATGAGCCTTATATAAATTATAATAAGGATGATTATATAATGAACTATATAAATTATAATAAGGATGATTATATAATGAGCCTTATATAAATTATAATAAGGATGATTATATAATGAGCCTTATATAAATTATAATAAGGATGATTATATAATGAGCCTTATATAAATTATAATAAGGATGATTATATAAGAGCCTTATATAAATTATAATAAGGATGATTATATAATGAGCCTTATATAAATTATAATAAGGATAATTATATATTAGGCCTTATATAAATTATAATAAGGATGATTATATAATAGGCCTTATAAATTATAATAAGGATGATTATATAATGAGCCTTATGTTAATTATAATAAGGATGATTATATAATGGCCTTATATTAATTATAATAGGATGATTATAATGAATAATATAATTAATTATAATAAGGATGATTATATAAAGAGCCTTATGTAAATTATAATAAGGATGATTATATAATGAGCTTGCTTAATAGCAAATTATAATAAGGATGATTATATAATGAGCCTTATGTTAATTATAATAAGGATAATTATAATAAGGATGATTATATAATGAGCCTTATATAAATTATAATAAGGATGATTATATAATGAGCCTTATATAAATTATAATAAGGATGATTATAATGAGCCTTATATAAATTATAATAAGGATGATTATATAATGAGCCTTATATAAATTATAATAAGGATGATTATATAATGAGCCTTATATAAATTATAATAAGGATGATTATATAAATAGGCCTTATATAAATTATAATAAGGATGATTATATAATGAGCCTTATATAAATTATAATAAGGATGATTATATAATGAGCCTTATATAAATTATAATAAGGATGATTATATAATGAGCTTATATAAATTATAATAAGGATGATTATATAATGAGCCTTATATAAATTATAATAAGGATGATTATATAATGAGCCTTATATAAATTATAATAAGGATGATTATATAAGAGCCTTATATAAATTATAATAAGGATGATTATATAAAAAGGCATATATAAATTAAATAAGGATGATTATATAAAAGAGCCTTATATAAATTATAATAAGGATGATTATATAAAACCTTATATAAATTATAATAAGGATGATTATATAAAGAGCCTTATATAAATTATAATAAGGATGATTATATAAAGAGCCTTATGTTAATTATAATAAGGATGATTATATAAAGAGCCTTATGTTAATTATAATAAGGATGATTATATAAAGAGCCTTATGTTAATTATAATAAGGATGATTATATAATGGAGAGCCTTATATAAATTATAATAAGGATGATTATATAATGAGCCTTATATAAATTATAATAAGGATGATTATATAATGAGCCTTATATAAATTATAATAAGGATGATTATATAATGAGCCTTATATAAATTATAATAAGGATGATTATATAATGAGCCTTATATAAATTATAATAAGGATGATTATATAATGAGCCTTATATAAATTATAATAAGGATGATTATATAATGAGCCTTATATAAATTATAATAAGGATGATTATATAATGAGCCTTATATAAATTATAATAAGGATGATTATATAATGAAGCCTTATATAAATTATAATAAGGATGATTATATAATGAGCCTTATATAAATTATAATAAGGATGATTATATAATGAGCCTTATATAAATTATAATAAGGATGATTATATAAAGAGCCTTATATAAATTATAATAAAAAAGGATGATTATATAAAAAGAGCCTTATATAAATTATAATAAGGATGAGTATATAAAGAGCCTTATATAAATTATAATAAGGATGATTATATAAAGAGCCTTATATAAATTATAATAAAGGATGAGTATATAAAGAGCCTTATATAAATTATAATAAGGATGATTATATAAAGAGCCTTATATAAATTATAATAAGGATGAGTATATAAAAAGAGCCTTATAAATTATAATAAGGATGATATAAGAGCCTTATATAAATTATAATAAGGATGATTATATAAAAGAGCCTTATGTTAATTATAATAAGGATGATTATATAATGAGCCTTATATAAATTATAATAAGGATGGTTATATAATGAGCCTTATATAAATTATAATAAGGATGATTATATAAAACCTTATATAAATTATAATAAGGATGATTATATAAAAGAGCCTTATATAAATTATAATAAGGATGATTATATAAGAGCCTTATGTTAATTATAATAAGGATGATTATATAATAGACCTTATATAAATTATAATAAGGATGATTATATAATGAGCCTTATATAAATTATAATAAGGGTGATTATATAAAGAGCCTTATATAAATTATAATAAGGATGATTATATAAAGAGCCTTATATAAATTATATAAGAGCCTTATATAAATTACAAATCAACATTCGAGCTAGAAAGCCTTAAAAATTGTACCAAACTAGCCGACTATCTGTGGAAATTAAAAGAAAACATGGGAAAGATCCTTATGCAACCAGGGATATTTTAAGTAAGGCCAAACCTTGCAGTGGTAGTGATGTCTGCAGATTCTGCCAAGGAGAAAATTTGGCTGCACTATCATTTCCAGAACGAGTAAGTTCGCTAAATGAAAGGTCTGAAATAATGTCTTGATGTGTACACATTAGAAAATACATTTTCGGCTTATACAAACCAGGATGAACTATATACAATATTATTTCGCTAGTATATATATATATATATATATGTGTGTGTGTGTGTGTGTGTGTGTGTGTGTGTGTGTGTGTGTGTGTGTGTGTGTGTGTATGAAAAGTGTATGCATATAATTATCAATATATATATATATATATATATATATATATATATATAGATATGCAATTTGTTATACATATTATATTATTTACATATGATATATGTGTGGTACTTATTTAAAAGCGATCAATATCAGTAATAGAGCAGACATATATATATATGAAATAGATAACCTAAAGAGCCAACAAACCTATCTAGGTTTCACCTAACCGGATCTTCAGGGAAGGCTGGCTCTATCACTGATATTGAGCGCTTTTAAATAAGTACCACGCATATATAATATATAAATAATATAATATATATAACATTATTATAATATTATCTATTTTGTCTGCTCTACTTACGTATTGAGAGCTTTTTGTTATAGATTACTCGTCTCGGGTTTTTTTCTTTGGGCTGCGTACTTTGACTGGTGTTCGCGTGCTTAGCTCTTTCTTTTTTACATCTATTTTTTCTTTCCACGTATATACTCGGAGGGTTTTTCGAAGCGAGTATAGTGATAAGTTTACATTTATATATATATATATATATATATATATTAGTAGACCTCCGTCGATTAGGGTTGACCATGGGTAGCATCCTAGTTCTCTGCTTTTTTAATCATTTCACACCAAGCAAAGCGGTAACGCCACTGATGTGCAGGGGCTACATAAGAGAGTTAAAAGTTTAGACAGGAAAAGAGTGAAGACAAAGACGAACCAGCTGAAGGGCATGAAAAAGAAATAGCAAGAGAAGGATGTGAACACAGGAGTGACGAGAGTTACGAAGATAGAAAGGAAAAGATCAGGATACACGGGGTGATGTGGAAAGGGCTGGAGTTAAATGGATAAGAGATGGGAATTGACTTTGCATTTAAATTCTTGGAGGTTGTAGCCGTCAGGAAATGAAGTATATAGAAGGGAGCTCCACAGGCGGGAAGCGCGAGAAAAGAAGCTAATGGAGTAGATTTGTCGTCTGCATTTGGTTGATCTAGCTAAAAAAAAGGGTGGGACTTTGATGCCAGGCTAGTTGACTGGAGCATCGGCGTCTGTGATTGTAAAAGGCGATGCGGGAGTCATAGTCTTTGTTGCAGAGGCTGCATTTGTTTTGTTTCCTTAAATCGTTACACTAATCTCCAGACATCTTTCGTATATATATATATATATATATGCGTGTGTGTGTGTGTGTGTGTGTGTGTGTGTGTGTGTGTGTGTGTGTGTGTGTCTTTTGAAGATCTTTTTTTATCCATCTAATTTCGTAAATAATTATATCGGTTGCACGACTACGAAATTGACACGAAAACACACGCTGCATCTCTCAAACCAGTGATCAATATTCGATCTCATTTAAAGACACACAGAGACCTACCAAACCCTATATGTAACATACTTGTTGACACCACAAATATCATAGCATCATCCACGTACAAAAAACGGATAAAAGTAACTTTGGCGTTATTAATAAAAAGGAAAAAAACAACACTCAATAATATCAACTACAAACACGCTTACAAACTACTCACCGTGTTCGGGGCATAAAACATACACACTACTCTAGAAACATACATAATACTACATACATTCTATTACACGTAAAATAAAATTCATGCTCGATAAAGGATAAAAGTCTATCCGAAAGCGCTCGGATGAACAAAATATTTGGACAATGTTTATATCATTTATGTCCCTCACCCGCCAAAAAATAAAAAATAAAATAAAATCAATCGATCAAATGAAAAATAAACAAAAAAAAACTTCACCATAATACTTTTTTGTCATTTTTAATTAAACCTGCACTAAAGAGAGATTGGACATATTCGATGGCTGGAAAACTGAACTAAAGACCGAGCAGACATTGAACCTCCGCCTACCGCTATAAATGAATATTTGCTCAGGGATGCTTCGTGCCTTGGGCGCCTATTTGGACTGAAGCCCAGCACAGACCTCAAGTGGAACTCGTACTGACGATCCATCACTACAGATGCTGGGAAAATGGCCTGTGTCGCACCAGTATATACCTGAATTGGAACGAATAAATCGGACCTATAGCTGCATCTCAGGCTAGGTAGGTTAGGTCTCTGTGTCGGAACAGAAATATTTTTCTCATCAGAATCTTTTACATTTATAAATCTACCATTCATCCGTGCATTAAATACTGTTGCCATATCTGGTCGGGTGCTCCTGCTATTCGTCTCGAGATTCTTGACAAAATTCAAAGAAGGATCTGCAATGCAATCGGCTCTGACATCTGGACTTATGTCACTTTCTCACTGATGTGATATGGCTTCCCTCTGTCTTTTCTACAAATATTTTCATAGTAACTGCTCTGATAAAAAATTTTCCGTGGTGTCCCGACAATGTGAATTTAAGCGGGCTACTAAATTGACAACTAGGTCCCATCTCTTTATCCCTTAAATAGTTAAATGTAACCTTCCACTATACTAGAATAGCTACTTTTCTCGCACTTCCTGTCTCTGAAACTCCCTTCTGTTTACTTGCTTCTCTGATAGCTACGATCTTTAAATATTTAAAGGCAAAGTCAATTTCTATCTTCCATCTTCTTGAATCCTGTTCATCTTTTATCCTTTCTTCAATACCCACTGTACCTCGTCTTTTTTTATCGTTGTAACATTTTGTGCACTAGTAATGGTCCCGCAGGCTTGGGGTGAAACGATCAAAAAGTAAGTATATGAACCCTTCTTCTCTTCTCTTGCATTACAAGGGTAGATCAGGCCGAATATGTAGTATTGCTGTTATAAATGAAGAGTAGGTGCCCAGACATCACTTCCCTGTCCTGATAGAGTCCAAATGCATCTTTGAGTCATTCTGGTTGATGGATTATTTTCCATTATACAACCTCTTTCCCACAGACTAAAAGTTACAATTATCCCGCTGCTCTATCGTTGTTTCCATGGAAAGTGTTAAGAATGAACTACATTTCTTAGTTCCACCATTTGTAACTGACATGACTAAGCCCTGCCATGCCATCGAAATTTTAAAACTATCTTTATTCTCTTTGTATTCCATTGGTGAAATGCAAATTTCACAATTGCAGCTTCTTCCCAGGTGTAGTTGCTTTGTGGAACCGACTCCCAAGAAGATGCTTCCGCAATAACTACAATTATTATATGTTGTCATTTTAGGGTTGGCTGTTGATCCGTTCCTTTAACGAAGTAACCTTGACTTATTCCTGACTCTTTTTTTTCCAGATATAAGACCAATAAGACCATATAAAACCAATGAAACAATTTAGAATAATTTTACTGTATGTGTACAAGCTGGAAAAAAAACATGTTTGCATTGAATCATTACATGCGAGGATAAATGGATACTCTTTGACAACAGTAAAAGAATTGGCTAATGGTTAGATACAAGTGAACCTTCAAAACGATACCCAAACCTCCAGTGCACGTAAGAGTTAATAGTTTCATGTATGGTGGTCTTTTAAAGGAGTTATTATTTTTCATTCTTGCCTCAAAGAAAAACCATTACTGCATGGTGGTCTTTCGAAGGGGTTATCATCATTCATTCTTGCCTCAAAAAACATTACTGTAAGAGTTAATAGTTTCATGTATGGTGGTCTTTTAAAGGAGTTATTATTTTTCATTCTTGCCTCAAAGAAAAACATTACTGCATGGTGGTCTTTCGAAGGGGTTATCATCATTCATTCTTGCCTCAAAAAAACATTACTGTAAGAGTTAATAGTTTCATGTATGGTGGTCTTTTAAAGGAGTTATTATTTTTCATTCTTGTCTCAAAGAAAAACATTACTGCATGGTGGTCTTTCGAAGGGGTTATCATCATTCATTCTTGCCTCAAAAAAACATTACTGTAAGAGTTAATAGTTTCATGTATGGTGGTCTTTTAAAGGAGTTATTATTTTTCATTCTTGCCTCAAAGAAAAACCTTACTGCATGGTGGTCTTTCGAAGGGGTTATCATCATTCATTCTTGCCTCAAAAAAACATTACTGTAAGAGTTAATAGTTTCATGTATGGTGGTCTTTTAAAGGAGTTATTATTTTTCATTCTTGCCTCAAAGAAAAACATTACTGCATGGTGGTCTTTCGAAGGGGTTATCATCATTCATTCTTGCCTCAAAAAAACATTACTGTAAGAGTTAATAATTTCATGTATGGTGGTCTTTTAAAGGAGTTATTATTTTTCATTCTTGCCTCAAAGAAAAACCTTACTGCATGGTGGTCTTTCGAAGGGGTTATCATCATTCATTCTTGCCTCAAAAAAACATTACTGTATGGTGGTCTTTCAAAGGGGTTATCATTATTCATTTTTGCCTCAAAGAAAACATCACTGTATGGTGGTCTTTCAAAGGGGTTATCATTATTCATTCTTGCCTCAAGAAGAAACAATAACAGCAACCTTGTATTGTGCAGAAAATGTACATAAATTTGAAAAAGTAATATCCTAGACTTGTCAATAGGAATGGCCTAATTTTGTTGTACGACAACGAACGGCAGCATGCTTTTCAATCAACTGTCCAAACACAGCATAGCCTGAATTATGTAATTTTTCTTTATCCCCCATATTCACCTGATATCTCTCCTACTGATTATAACTTCTTTAAGCATTTTGAGCTTTTCATACGAAATAAAACATTCCCCAATAACAAAGAAGTAATCGAAGCCCTTGACCTGTTTATGACATCATAGAATTTCTTTTTAAAGATGGAATCAAGAATTTATAAATTCGTCGTAGAACAATCATTCATCAACATGGTGCCTATTTCAACTAAAGAGTAATTTAACATTTCAGAAGCGTTTTATTCGTGTCTTATAAAGTGTTTCATTTCATGTGACAACCTCATACTTCAAACGTCTCACTTTTTAAACTGTTTATTTCATCTACCGAGAAAAAGTTGAAACAGAAAACGCAATAGAATTCGAACCTGCGTCTCCTATTCATGTCTACGCTTAACCATCATCTTGAGGATCGCGTTTGTGAAACAGTGGCGGAAATATTAGCAAAGGGTGAAAAAATGCTAAAGGCAGCAATAGATAGATAATCTTGAAGAAGAAGAAGAAGAAGAAGAAGAAGAAGAAGAAGAAATTAAAAAAAGGAAAATGAAAAAGAAAGAAGAAAGAGAGGGGGGAAAGAAGAAAAAAGGAGAAAAAGAAAGCGGAAGAAGAAAAGAAAGGAGAAAAAGAAAAAAGAAGAAACAGAAAGATGAAAAAGAAAAAGAAGAAAAACGAAAAATGTAGACAAAAGAAGAGAAAGAAAGAGGAAGAAAAACTAATAGAAAAGAAACGAGAAAAAGAAAAAGAAAAAGGAGGAAGAAGAAGATAAAAGAAGAAAAAGGAAGGAAAAAGAAAACAGAAAAAGAAAAAGAAAGGAGAAAAAGAAGAAAAAGAAAGAAAAGAAGAAGAAAAAGTAAGAAGTAGAAATAGAAAGAGGAGGGAGAAAAATTAGGAAAAATGAAGAAAAAGAATAAAGAAGAAAAAGATAGAGAGTAATAAAAACGAAAGTGAAAAAAGAAAAAGAAAAGAAAAAAATAAAAGAAAAAGAAATAGGAAGAAGAAAAAAGAAAAAAGAAGGAGAAAAAGAAAGTGGAAAAAGAATAAACTGCTACTCTGTAACTCTCCTTCGAGTGATTCTTGGGCCTTGTACAGGGCAAACATTATTGTGAAAAGAGATACCGTATATGCTAGTGTACAAGGTGTTTAAGACGACCCCGAAATATGCAAGTTAAAATGTAGGTTTGGAGCTTTATTCTCCGTACAAGACGACCCAAAGCCAACTGCACTGAATTTATTAAGTGAATTCAGAAGGCATATACTTTCTGTTCACATAAATTCTAATGAAAAAAGGTGGGGAGATATTGTCAATTAACTACCACAATCGACAATATCTCATGAGTGGCTGCTTTGTTTTCGGTAGGCTATGGCGGTAGCCTGAATAACTTTTCCCCGCTAAACCATCCCTTCGTTCTTCTGTCTTCGAATGTGATCTTTAAATTGTTTGCTTGTTGAGATACTCATCCAGTTGTGCTTTTGTTCAACATTTAAGAAAGGAGGCGAGGTAGGGGTTAGCCTACTGTAAAAAAATTCTGCTATCAACTTACCACAAGGATTTAAGGCTCACATTTTATACGTGGATTATAAGACGGTCCCCTATTTTAGTAGGGTATTATTAAATTTAAAAGTTTGCCTTATACGCCGACATATGTTACTGAAACGGAAATAGGAAAGTGTTAAAGAGGAAATGAAAAAATGCGTCGGAAAAGCGATATTATAAATTGAAGTCTGAGTTTTATTAATAGAAAGTATGAAACGTTCTACACCACTGATAACCGATTAATGGAAATATGGAAGTAAACGACGTAGATCTTCTAAAATAGCCTGGAGAATTCTTAGAAAGAGGGAAGGCAGGAAAAATAGCCGGAGTAGGTGTAAACTATGCCGAGAATAAAGGTTAGGTATTTAAATGCTTTGAAGCAACGTTAGATTGATAAATAAAATGCCTGAGTCAATTAGTAGGTGTTAGATGTAGTATTAAACACCTATTGTGCCATCTGCCACCAGCCTGGTGTTTGCAATTCTTCGGCCCGATTCGAGTCACCAGTACTCAAATAAGTCCAAACACGGTGGCTTTATGCTTTGTCTATTTTTATTTTCCCCCGGTTTGGGCAAATAATATTCACAGGATTTGGAGTGTTGCTTGAGGATCGCGTTTGTGAAACAGTGGCGGGGGCAGAAATATTAGCAAAGGGTGAAAAAATGCTAAAGGCAGCAATAGATAGATAATCTTGAAGAAGAAGAAGAAGAAGAAGAAGAAGAAGAAGAAATTAAAAAAAGGAAAATGAAAAAGAAAGAAGAAAGAGAGGGGGGAAAGAAGAAAAAAGGAGAAAAAGAAAGCGGAAGAAGAAAAGAAAGGAGAAAAAGAAAAAAGAAGAAACAGAAAGATGAAAAAGAAAAAGAAGAAAAATGTAGACAAAAGAAGAGAAAGAAAGAGGAAGAAAAACTAATAGAAAAGAAACTAGAAAAAGAAAAAGAAAAAGGAGGAAGAAGAAGATAAAAGAAGAAAAAGGAAGGAAAAAGAAAACAGAAAAAGAAAAAGAAAGGAGAAAAAGAAGAAAAAGAAAGAAAAGAAGAAGAAAAAGTAAGAAGTAGAAAGAGGAGGGAGAAAAATTAGGAAAAATGAAGAAAAAGAATAAAGAAGAAAAAGATAGAGAGTAATAAAAACGAAAGTGAAAAAAGAAAAAGAAAAGAGAAAAATAAAAGAAAAAGAAATAGGAAGAAGAAAAAGAAAAAAGAAGGAGAAAAAGAAAGTGGAAAAAGAAAAAGAAAAGAGAAAAAGAAGAAGAAAGAAGGAAAAGAAAGATGAAGAAAAAGAAGAAAAAGAAGAAACTGACAATCAGTTTTGTTTTATGCCTCTATTAAGCTGATAGTTCTGTGTAGTTCACACTCGTTTTCACCTGGTTTCTTCGGTAGTGTTATAAATATCGACTGCCATAGGTCGTCTGGTATTATTCCACTGCTATAAATTTCGTTTATTATGTCCATAATTTTTTCTATGCCATATTCTTCCAAGGCTATCAGCAGCAATATCACTATACCGTCTGGACCAGCAGCTTTGTTTCTGTTCAGTTTGGCTATTGCAGCTTCCACTTCGGATTTTAGTATTTCCGGTCCATCCACCTCCTTGTGTATTCTCGGTTGTTCTCTTCTGTCGAAAAAAAAAGATCTTTTATATACTCTTCCCATCACTGGAGTAGTTCCTCTTTCTCCAATATGATTGTTCCATCTTTGGATTTTATGCATCCTGTTGAGGAGCAGGTTTTTGTCCTGTCAGTTCTCTTATCTCTTTATGCATCTCTGCTTTATTGGTCCTGCTCAGTCTCTCTACTTCTGCGCATTTGTTGTTGAGCCATTCCTCTTTAGCTTGTCTGCATTTGTTCCTTATCTCCCTGTGAAGTTTCTTGCATTCTGCTCCATGTCTTGGCGTTATTTTTCGTCTCTTTTGCATCATGTGGAGAATCTCTTCAGTCATCCACTCGTTTTTTCTTCTTTGTCTGATTTCCTTTGGGGCAATGTTGTTCGCTGAGGTCACCATCGCTTCTTTTAGTGAGTCCCATTTTGAGTGCCCTTTTCCAATTTGTTCTTCATATTTCTTTCTCACGCTGTTATTGTATTCTTTCTGCAGGGTGAGGTCAGTCTCTAGCGTGTCGTATTGTAGCCTTGGTGATGTGCTGGGCTTCTTCAGTTTCCGGAGTTTCACCCTTAGTTTGCAGATAACTGGGACGTGGTCACTTCCGCAGTCGGCACCTGGATATGTTTTGCATTGGACCACTGCGTTCCTCAATCTCTTGTTTATAGTTATATAGTCTATTTGGTTCTTCGTGTTGCCTCCTAGGCTTCTCCATGTCCACAGACGTCGTGGGTGTTCTTGAAACCAGGTGTTAGTAATTACATGGTCATTGGATGACCACCATTGGACCCATTTTTCTCCTCGAATTCTGATTTCCGATTTTCTTTAACCCCTTTACCACGCACACAAAGATTTACCAATATAAGGAAGTGAATTTTCCATCTCCCTTTAAAAAATACCGTTTATAACCTAATGAGACTTTGTCCTTTCAATTCCAAAACAAAATGTACACTTTGTAGTACATTGTAATTTGTATGTTCTAAGCTACAATTATATATATATATATATATATATATGGTTGGTAACTGTATATATATATATATATATATATATATATATATATATATATATGGTTGGTAACTGGATATATATATATATATATATATATATATATATATGGTTGGTAACTGGATATATATATATATATATATATATATATATATATATATATATGGTTGGTAACTGGATATATATATATATATATATATATATATATATGGTTGGTAACTGGATATATATATATATATATATATGGTTGGTAACTGGATATATATATATATATATATATATATATATATATATAGGTTGGTAACTGTATATATATATATATATATATATATATATCCAGTTACCAACCATCGCCTAGTGAAGTACAATTTATAGTATTGAAACATGAAAGCTTCTTTGTATGTATGTTAATTTTTTTCTAATTACTTATAATAAAAATGTTATAATGATATATTGGTCTACTTTGTATAGAGAAATGATATATTGAGAGCTACCAAGAGTATCAACCTTAGTTCAAAAGAGACGTGTCCAGTTTGCTGGGCATTGCGCACGTGCCACAGATGAACCCATCATCTCACGATCGATCTTGTAAATTAACTTTTCCAGACAGGATACATAGAGATACATCTATCGCCAATGAAGACCTTACAGGAGCTATGACAAATTGGGAATACGGGAAGGGTGTAGTGAGTTCTATCTCGGCCGAGGCCGCAGAATGATGATGATGATGATTGAGCACAATTTAAATGAGACGAATTGCAGATTTTTACTCCATTTTTTCTTACTCTTTCATATATATATATATATATATATATTAGAATAAAATAAACAGTAAATTAGTATATGTGCCTCAAATCTAACATGTTTCACTTTTACTAAAACTTCTTCGGATATCGAGATAATTTTCTTTACCATCACTGGCCCAAAAACTTGACGACAGCATGTTGTTATATGTATATACCTATATGTTAGTTATATTTTGTACGATTTAATCATAAATATCTATAAATATCTCGTTTACACACACACACACACACGCGCATGCGCATTTTAGTATATCAGTAATACGGAGAAAAATAGAGAAAATCATTAGCGTAAAAAATTGCAATATGAGTCTTGGTAAAAAATGGTTACTGAGCCATTAGGTTTATAAGTCCCCAGAAATCATGTACTGATGTCCTCAGTGTATATATACGTTACTTAGTTCCAGGGAACTGACCCAAATAATTGTGAGTTCAATACCAGGCTACAACAGTGGTAAATAAATAACTTAGAGTTAAGTTAAAGGAAAATAATCACATGGCTACCAGAAGTGGCATCATACATGGAACAAGAATAATACACACCAGTGATTGTAATAAAGGGTTTGGTTCGAAATTCCTAACACCTGAAGAAAGCCGAAGCGTACAATGGCCGAAACATCAATAAGTAATAATGGCATTAAAATTATGGACTATACTCTGAACAATGTAAATAGTCAAAATACTACCTCATCTCAAAAGTACAGACGAACTATTTTCTATAGACATGACAACAGTGTATATATATGTTGGCTATATTTTGAACGAATCTGTCAGAAATGTCTATAAATATCTCATTTACTCATGCATACTCTTTCATTTACTAATGTTACTGACAAAGATACACACACATTCAACTACACTTTACCATCCAAAAGATTCCTCATACATATATTTAAAAATGTCTATTGTTTTAATATACTTGACACGTTAATTCTCACACATATATACACATACAAAATATTCAGCACACATACATTTAAAAATAATTATCTATTGCTTTAATACACCTGACATATCTGACCAATGAAAATCAAGCCAAATCACAACATACATCAGTATAGTGTCTCTATGTAAAAATTTTTCATTTTTAAATCGATCTATGAAATTTTTTTTAATTTTTCATTTATAAAATCAATCTCTGAAGAAGCTTTCATAAAAGTTAAACGTGCTAGATTAAGACACTTTTCCTACTTTGTCCTTTATTTTATGAAAATGTATTGTTGTCATTTTATTATATAAATGTGTTATTAGTCATTTTGTCATAAAAATGTATTGTTGTTATTTTGATATAAAAATGTGTTATTAGTCATTTCAGTATAAAATATATTGTTGCCATTGTCGTATAAAATGTGTTATTTGTCATTTTGGTATAGAAATACATTGGTGTCATTTTATTATATAAATGTGTTATTAATCATTTTGTCATAAAAATGTATTGTTGTTATTTTGATATAAAAAATTAGTCATTTCAGTATATTGTTGTCATTGTAGTATAAAATGTGCTATTTGTCATTTTGGTATAAAAATGTATTGCTGTTATTTTCTAAATACATTGCTGGTAATTACACTACAAAAAATGTACCCTTCATATTTTTTTGTTTTACATAAAAATGCATAATTTGTAAAGAAATTATAAAAAATGTATTGTCGATAATTTTACTATAACTTGGATAATCATTTTGCTTAAAAAATATACTGCTGGTAATTTTACTATAATAATGTATTGTATTGTATGTTATTTTACAATGGAAATGCATTTCTGGTCATTTTACTATGAGATGTATTGGTCATTATATTATAAAATGTATGGGCCATTTTACTTTAAAAATATATTTAGTCATTTTCCTGTAAAATATATTGTTTGTTATTTTACAATAAAAATATATTGCTGGTCATTTTACTATAAGCTATATATAGTCCTTCTATCTACTCCATGCTTGATTATGCCAAGGCACAATGTAAATCACAATACCTCAGAATCATCGTGGTAGATCTCAAGGCCAAAGTCAGCCAAGGGGGAGAAGGTGAGACGGACGGCAATTTCGGACCAAGACACCGCAATGGCCGTAGGGAAAAATAGGTCCAATGATGCACAGCGGATAACCAGTCCCGGTTCCAAGAGGACCCAAGAAGACTATGGACATGGAGGAGTCCAGGAGGAGAAATTAAGAACCACATTGATTATGTTACTATCAACAAGAGATTCAGAAACTCAGTCCTTCACAGCAAAGCCTATCCAGGTGCCGACTGCGGAAGTGAACACATACTAATTTTAGGCCATCTATGGATGTGCGTTGTGGTGCAGTGGATATCGGCTCGGAACGAGAAATCGGGGAGCCGAGTTCGAATTCCAGTTGAATTCATTGCATTCACTTACGCGCAAATACCCTTGGGAAAGGTATTAATCCATCTCTTCCTTCCAGTTATGGGTTAAATAACAGGACAGATAGGGTTCTATAGCCTTGGCTGGCAACCAGTCTACCGCAGAAAGCAATGGCAACCTACTGCGGGATAATCTTCTGCCCAGTCAGTCATGTCTCTTTCGAGACATGATCGCCTAAGCGTGTTTCAAGTATGGCACTTAACTGACTGAAGGGTAAAAGTAAGGCGGTTAACGAAAACTAACACAGCCTTAAGACTGCAGTACAATAGAATCGTGAATGACCGGAACCTGAAAGAAATGTATTTTTACTTTTTAATCATTTCACCCCAAGCAAGGCATTCCACCGCCACTATTGCGCAGGGGGTTACATAGGGGAAGGTGGTGAGAAAGAGTGGTTAGATATAGGAAATGTCAGAAAGATGGTGATAGACGGGTAAGAATAGCAAGGATGGGATTTGGGTAGATGGGAAGGGTGTTTGAAAGAATGGATGCGAGTTAGTGTGTTAGGAGATGTCTATTGACCTTACATTTAAACTCTTGGAGATTGTAGCTGTTGGGACAGCAAGTGTATGGAAGGGAATTCCACAGGCGGGAAGTGCGAAGAAAGAAGCTGTTGGAGTAGAAATTGCGGTTACATCTTATCTGTTTCACTGTAAAAGGGTGGGACCTAGTAGCTAATCTAGTATCTCGTGAAAATTCATACCTAGGGGGCACCAGTGATCTAAGTTCATCGGAGCAGAAGCCATGAAAGTATTTATAGGAAAGCCACGTCACGCCGGTGAGCGAGTGACTGCAGGCGGTCTGCCAAGTCGGTATCGATCACATTACAGATTCTCTGTTGTATTTTGTCAAGAACCCCGAGGAGAATAGCAGGGGCACCTGGCCAGATGTGGCAGCAATATTCAATACACGAGCGGATGGTAAACTTATAAATGTGCAGGATAGATTCAGACGGGAAAAACTTCCGGGCCCTGCACAGGGAAAACGAAATACGAAGGAGAAATTGGAAACAGAATTTCAAAATGGGACGCACTAAGAGTGGCTTTAGTGACACCGGTGAATAAAATTATCCCAAAGAAAAAAGCACGTTGGACGAAAAATGAGTGGATCACCGAAGAGATTCTTGACATGGTGCAAAAGAGACAAAAAACATTGCCAAGATATGGAACGGAATAAAAAAAAAAATAAAAAATAAAATACAAGAAAATAAGGAGCCTGTTGACAGGCTAAAGAAAGATGGCTCAACGACAAATGTTTTTTTTTTTTAATCATATCACCCCAAGCAAGGCGGTAACGCCACTGATGCGCAGGGGGCTACGTAAGGGTAAAAAGAATGGAAAAGAGAAAGCCGGAAACCACATCCTAAACAGGAAACAAGGGATGAGCCTCTTCACCTGTTCAATAGATGTGGGTGGAGTGTGAACCGGGCGATAGTTTAGTCTATCTACTCCAATTGAAAAAAAAATAATAAAGGAAAAGAGTGAAAAGATTGGAAAAGAGAAAACCGGAAACCGCATCCTAAACAGGAAACAAGGGATGAGCCTCTTCACCCGTTCAATAGATGTGGGTGGAGTGTGAACCGGGCGATAGTTTAGTCTATCTACTCCAATTGAAAAAAAAAATAATAAAGGAAAAGAGTGAAAAGATTGGAAAAGAGAAAACCGGAAACCGCATCCTAAACAGGAAAAAAGGGATGAGCCTCTTCACCTGTTCAATAGATGTGGGTGGAGTGTGAACCGGTTGTGTTGAAGTAGAGAGATTGGTCACGACAAATAATGGCGATATGAATAAACAAATAAACTAACTAACAGAGCAAAAGACCCGCTCAGCAACAAGATATATAAAAGCAAAGGACGGTACGCTTATACTAGAAAAAGAAAAAATACTTCAGAGATAGTATGAGTATATTGCTGTTCTCTTCTGCAAAGCGAGAGAGCAACCAACAATACACAAAAATACAAATGGACCAGAAATATTAAAATCGAAGTGGAATCGGCAATATCCAAATTGAACAGAAATAAAGCAGCAGGACCCGATGAGAGTGTAACAGAGATGTTGACGCCCTTAGAAGATTTTGGCAAGACAGGTTCACAAAACTAACAAACAAAATCTACAACAGCGGCAATATACCTAAGCAGATCAATTTTTATAGCACTACCTAAGATGTTAGGTGCAAAGGAATGTGAACTCCACCGAACAATCAGCTTAATGAGCCATATAACAAAACTCACCATCCAGATTCTGATGAACAGAGCACACAACAGAATTGGCCCGGAGATAGGACAAGAATATTGTGGCTTTGTTAAAGATACCCGAAAAAGGAATGCAATATTCGTGCTCAGAGTGCTGTCTGAAAGAGCAATAGAAATTCTGATGGAACTACAGGGATTGGTAGTGAACACCTTCAAAATAGCAACCCGATTTTCAATTGTTTGCTTTTACATTTTTATTTTTTTAATGTATTTCTATAGCTGCTTATCTATATTTCTAATAAATTAACTTTTTTTTCAGTATAATCATCAGAAGCTACTGAAATCCGTCGACATATCAGATCTCCAAAGAGGTCAAATTGTTGGCGCCCGCATGACAGGCGCATGCGTAACTGAAAAAGCCCGAATGCTGTACGTTTCAAGAGCTACAGTCTCTAACGTAATTACTGCATATGTTGGTTGGTTGTTTTGTTTTTATGGCATATCAACCTCGGCGGATCATTTATTGCCAACTAAATTTTATTTATTTATTGCTGGCAATACCTTTTTCTTTCAACAATTTATTATTGTTTTTATATAAGTTTTGTGTCTAGTAATACTTTTTTCTTTTCGAGTATCAAGATTCATTGGGATTTGCTTTTTAAGGGCAGGGTCCCCAAGTCCTACTCTTGTTATTTAACCCATAACTGGATGAAAGGGACGGATTAATACCTTTCCCAAGGGTACCAGTGCTTAAGTGAATGCAGTGTATTCAACTGGAATTTGAACTCAGCTCACCGATTTCTCTTTCCGAGCCGATATCCACTGCACCACAACGCACATCCGTCACTAAACGTTTACAGAACCTGGTACTGACCGGGCTCAACGTTGCTTAACTTCGGTAATCGAGTGAGAACCGGTGTATTCAACCTGATATGGCCGTAAGAACGCACATGCGTCACTATACGCTTACAGCACCTGGTATTCCCAAACTGGTCACCCATCCAAGTACTGACCAGGCTCAATGTTGCTTAACTTCGGTGATCGAGTGAGAACCGGTGTATTCAACGTGATATGGTCGTAAGAACGCACATCCGTCACTATACGCTTACAGCACCTGGTATTCCCAAGCGGTCACCCATCCAAGTACTGACCAGGCTCAATGTTGCTTAACTTCGGTGATCGAGTGAGAACCGGTGTATTTAACGTGATTTGGCCGTAAGCCTGGCTGCATATATAAAACACGGCAAAACCTCGTCATCGAAGCACAATTCTGGAGGAAATTCAAAGATTTCTGAAAGGGTCCGTCGGACTCTGACGCGAATTGTCAGGAACGACCGTAAAACAACAGCCCTTACAATGACTGCCGAACTTAATGACCATCTCAAGCATCCAGTTTATTCAAAAACTGTCCAATAGGAGCTTCACAAATCAGGTTTTTGTGGAATGGTTGCATCAGGAAATCTTTGCTCTCAACAACAAACGTTGCAAAGCGTTTAGAGTGGTGTAAAAACCATCAGAACTGGTCTATGGTGCAGTGAAAAAATGTGATATTCTCTGATGGATCATCATTCACTTTATTTCCGACCACCGGCCGAGTTTACGTCTGAAGGCAGCCTAAAGTAGCACATTAACCAGACTGCCTTCTTCCTACTGTAAAACATGGAGAAGGATCTGTGATGATCTATGGGTCAGTATCATGGAAATCCGCCAGCTCAATGGTTTCCCTCTATGGCAGAATCAATAAAAACTTTTCCGTTACACCCAATGGTGTGTAGGGCAGCGTTTTTGCTGTTTCCGTAACAAACTGTTTTTTATGGGGCAGTGTTGTTAGCTCTGCACTCAACTCCAAAACCTGGAGGAAAGTGAGATTCTAAGCGTAGCTTAGACGTGGCACACGACCGAAAATATGGGGTACCCAGTGAGGATCGAACTCACTACTCAGTTATAATGATTCTATCGAGATGAGCTTGCGAACCATTACACCACGCCGAGTTGCAGAATCAATAGTCACTATTTAGGTATTTTATCTGAAGCCGGGGAGCCGAGTTCGAATTCCAGTTGAAATCCATTGCATTCACTTACGCGCAAATACCCTTGGGAAAGGTATTAATCCGTCTCTTCCTTCCAGTTATGGGTTAAATAGCAGGACAGATTGGGTTCTATAGCCTTGGTCGGCAACCAGTCTACCGCAGAAAGCAATGGCAACCTACTGCGGGATAATCTTCTGCCCAGTCAGTTATGTCTCTTTCGGGACATGATCGCCCAAGCGTGTATCACGTATGGCACTTAACTGACTGACTGATCTGATCAGGCGCATCCCATGGTTTCGGAACTCTTTTCGGAACGAAATGCAGTATTCAATGAATGTAATGCCTCAATCCATACAGCTAAAGTGGTCTCTGAATGGTACGAGGAACATTCTGATGTAGTAAAGCAACTTGTCTGGCCACCACAGTCCCCAGACCTGAATATTATTGAGCATCTGTGGGGCACATTAGAAAACAAAGTGAGAAGTTGATATCCACCACCGACATCGCTACAGGAACTGGAAGCAGTTTTGACAGAAGAATGGACAAAAATCCCTTTAGAAACCATTCATAATTTGCACAAGTCCACACCTCGCAGGATTAAAGCAGTTATTACTGCAAAAGTGTGTCCTACTCTGTATTAAAATTCATTTTTCTGTATTTTGAAGGTGTTCACATTATTTTGTCCAACCCCTGTATATCTGTGCTTCATAGAAGACGCAAAGGCTCTTGACAAAGTACGCCACAACCTCGGCATTCTTGGAAAAGATCTTAGGATAATCAAGAATATATATTGGCAGCAAACTATTTGCGTTTGGATAGGAAGTGAATTCAGCAGGTATACAAAAATAGAAAGGGGTGTAAAACAAGGATGTGTTTTCTCACACGATCTATTTAACGTATACAGCGAAACATTTCTGAACACTTGTCAGGATTCATCATTGGCGGCCGAAATCTCAACAATGTAAAGTACGCAGATGACACAGTGCTGATAGCAGACACAGAAAAGAGAATGCAGGAGCTTCTATAAAAGAGAAAGAGAGAAGAAAGGGTTGAGCACAAACTTCAAGAAAACTGAATGTATAATCAGTCAGTTAAGTGCCATACGTGATACACGCTTGGGCGATCATGTCTCGAGAGAGACATGACTGACTGGGCAGAAGATTATCCCGCAGTAGGTTGCCATTGCTTTCTGCTGTAGACTGGTTGCCGACCAAGGCTATAGAACCCAATCTGTCCTGTTATTTAACCCATAACTGGAGGGAAGAGACGGATTAATATCTTTCCCAATGGTATTTGCGCGTAAGTGAATGCAATGAATTCGGCTGGAATTCGAACTCGGCTCCCCGATTTCTCGTTCCGAGCCGATATCCAATGCACCACAACGCACATCCGAATGTATAATAATCAGCCAAAAGAAGACCCCCAACTACAGGTCGGAGAAACTAAAATAAAACAAGTAAAGAAATTTAAATACCTGGGAAGCATGGTGACAGAGGAAGGAAAGTGTGATGTTTAGATCCAAAGACGCATTGGCTTGGCCAAGGACGCATTTCAAAAGCTAACCAGGTACTGAAAGAAAAGAAAATCTCATTGGAAACAAAGAAAAGAGTTCTGGATTGCTATATGATATCCGTCCTTCTGTATGGAAGGAAATGCTGGACGATCTCAATGAAGGAGAGACTTGAGACATTAAAAATGTGATTTTACAGAAGGATGCTGAGGATACAATGGACTGAACATCTGAGCAACGATGAGGTGGAGAGGATGGAAACGAGGAGAAAACTCATACTTAAGATATGAAGAGACAGATGACGTTTCTGGAACATGTAATGAGGAAGGAGGGTCTGAAGAATCTAATACTCACAGGACGGCTAGAAGAAAAAAGAAACTAGGGAAAGCAGCTCGAGGCATACTTGATGGGCTTGAACAAGTGGATGGTGGAACGGGGTTTGGGAGAGATATCAAAAGAATATTGAAAATTTTTTGAATTTTGAGAGCGACAAGAAACAGAGCCAAATGGAAGCCTCTCATCGCCTACGTGCTGAAAGGACACGGCACAATCAGTGGAAGAAGAATATTGGTCATTATATTATAAAATGTATGGATCATTTTACGATGAAAATGTATTGTTGGTCATTTTGCATAAAAAAATGTATTCTTGGTCATATTACAATATAGGTCATTTGACAATGAAAATATATTTTGGCCTCTTAATTATAAAAAGTATTGTTCATTTTATGATATAATTATATTGTTAGTCATTTTACTATAAAATTTATTGCTGGTAATTTTACTATATAATATTATATGTATTGTTGGTCATTTTGATATAAAATCTATTGCCGGTAATTTTGCTATATAATTGTATTATTGGTTACTTTACTATAGAATGTATAGCTGGTTATTTTACTGTATAATTTTATTATTGGTCATTTTGCTATAAAATTTGTTGCTGGTAATTTTACTATATAATTGTATTGTTAGCCATTTTGCTATAAAATTTATTGTTGGTTATTTTACTATATAATTGTATTGTTGGTCAGTTTGCTATAAAATATAGTGTGTTATTTTACTATATAATTGTATCGTTGGTCATTTTGCTATAAAGATTATTGCTGGTAATTTTACTATATATTTGCATTGTTGGTCAATTTGCTATACAATTTATTGCTTGTTATTTTACTATATATTTGCATTGTTGGTCATTTTGCTATAAAATTTATTGCTGGTAATTTTACTATATAATTGTATTGTTGGTCATTTTGCTATAAAATATAGTGTGTTATTTTACTATATAATTGTATCGTTGGTCATTTTGCTATAAAGATTATTGCTGGTAATTTTACTATATATTTGCATTGTTGGTCAATTTGCTATACAATTTATTGCTTGTTATTTTACTATATATTTGCATTGTTGGTCAATTTGCTATACAATTTATTGCTTGTTATTTTACTATATATTTGCATTGTTGGTCATTTTGCTATAAAATTTATTGCTGGTTATTTTACTATATAATTGTATTGTTGGTCATTTTGCTATAAAATATAGTGTGTTATTTTACTATATAATTGTATCGTTGGTCATTTTGCTATAAAGATTATTGCTGGTAATTTTACTATATATTTGCATTGTTGGTCAATTTGCTATAAAATATATTGCCTGTTATTTTACTATATATTTGCATTGTTGGTCATTTTGCTATAAAATTTATTGCTGGTAATTTTACTATATATTTGCATTGTTGGTCATTTTGCTATAAAATTTATTGCTGGTAATTTTACTATATATTTGCATTGTTGGTCATTTTGCTATAAAATTTATTGTTGGTTATTTTACTATATATTTGCATTGTTGGTCATTTTGCTATAAAATATATTGCTGGTAATTTTACTATATAATTGTATCGTTGGTCATTTTGCTATAAAGATTATTGCTGGTAATTTTACTATATAATTGTATCATTGGTTATTTTGCTATAAAATATATTGCTGGTTATTTTACTATATCATTGTAAATTTGGTAATTTTGCTATGAAAGTTTTTGCTGGTAATTTTACTATATAATTGTATTATTGGTAATTTTGCTATAAAATTTATGGTAGTGTAATTTTACTATATAATTATATTGTTGGTCATTTTACTGTAAAAATTTATTATTCGTCATTTTGGTATAATGATGTGTTTTTGGTTATTTTACTATAGAAATGTACCGTTAGCTAATTTAGTTTGCATTGCTGGTAACTTCAATTCAAGAGTGTATCGTTTGTCAGTTTTTATGAAAATATATTGCTGGTATTTTTGTTATAAAAAATATTTTCATATTTTTCTAGTATGTTGATCTATGTTTCGGCGTTCACTATGTACTCACTGCTGAGACCCTAACTGGTGGTACCAGTAGGTCATGGTTAATCTCAGAGGAAATGAAATTAAGAGGTGGCACCACACCTACCGATCGGAGTTCTTGCTTTCAGATGAGGTTAACCATCATACCCAGGACTCTTCTTCTTCTTCTTCTTCTTCTTCTTCTTCTTCTTCTTCTTCTTTTCTTCTTCTAACCCTAACCCTAACCCTAACCCTAACCTTCTTCTTCTTCTTCTTCTTCTTCTTCTTCTTCTTCTTCTAACCCTCTTCTTCTTCTTCTTCTTCTTCTTCTTCTTCTTCATCTTCTTCTTCTTCTAACCCTAACCCTAACCCTAACCTTCTTCTTCTTCTAACCCTAACCCTAACCCTCTTCTTCTTCTTCTTCTTCTTCTTCTAACCCTAACCCTAACCCTAACCTTCTTCTTCTTCTTCTTCTTCTTCTTCTTCTAACCCTAACCCTAACCCTAACCCTAACCTTCTTCTTCTTCTTCTAACCCTAACCCTAACCCTAACCCAACCTTCTTCTTCTTCTTCTTCTTCTTCTTTTAACCCTAACCCTAACCCTAACCCTCTTCTTCTTCTTCTTCTTCTTCTTCTAACCCTAACCCTAACCCTAACCTTAACCTTCTTCTTCTTCTTCTTCTTCTTCTTCTAGCCCTAACCCTAACCCTAACCCTCTTCTTCTTCTTCTTCTTCTTCTTCTTCTTCTTCTAACCCTAACCCTAACCCTCTTCTTCTTCTTCTTCTTCTAACCCTAACCCTAACTTCTTCTTCTTCTTCTTCTTCTTCTTCTTCTTCTTCTTCTTCTTCTAACCCTAACCCTCTTCTTCTTCTTCTTCTTCTAACCCTAACCCTAACCCTCTTCTTCTTCTTCTTCTTAACCCTAACCCTAACCCTTCTTCCTTCTTCTTCTTCTTCTTCTTCTTCTAACCCTAACCCTAACCCTAACCCTCCCTCCTTCTTCTTCTTCTTCTTCTTCTTCTTCAACAGCAGCAGCAGCAGCAGTAGCAGTATAATAAACAAATGACTTTGGTTTGCATCTTGTAAATGCAGTATATTTTTTATTTATTCTTTATTCTAACTTTTGCTTTCATTTCAGAAAAAAATAATTAGAAACAAAACTTTCGTACAAAGTACAATATCTCGTAATTGGATTTTTACTTTTCTTTTTTTTTCTTTTTATTTTAGAAGATTCTTTTTTTAACTGGTCGTAAGCCCGGATGGTCGTTAAGTGAGGAGTTGGCACCCGTCTGTGACTACATGCGCATAGCTAATGCTTCAACTTTTATCCATTAAGCCCCTTTCCTGTCCTCCGGGTCCAGCCATCTCCAGATTCTTTATTCATTGCCAGACAAACGGAATATGAGAATGAAATTCACCCGAAAAGCCAAACAAATCTTTCTGCTGCGTTGTCATGGCGTCTACCTTTCTTTGATTAAAATCGACTGTTGTTCATAATGGCCAAACAAGATGGCGGCAGAACAAAAGAATTGCAAGAATTGCTCGGCTCTCATCAAGTACAAACGCTATCCAGTAAAATAAACACATGAACAACTTTAAAAACATTGCATACGTTTCATATATTCAATAAATTATATACCTACGTATATAAAACGCAAACATATATATATATATATATATATATATATATATATATATATATATTCTTCATTTGTAAACGAGTTCATATGCAACTTAGGTTTCTAGTATGTGGTGTCTTCAGGCAATTCGCAATAACTGATTTTACGGGGTTTTTTTTACGTTTGTTTAAACGCTCACGTGACCGGGATTTTTTTGAACGCTCACGTAACGGGGAATTTTGGAAATTTTTAAATTTAGAAGAAATTATAAATTATAACGTTTTTAGCCATGGTTGTATGAACCTACTACAGAAATTATCACTAAATGTAACCAAACCATAAAATACCTATTAGATTTATACAACATTTTAATACTACCAAATTTTTTATTATTACCAAAAACTAAGTATTTAAACGATCAATCAATCAATCAATCAATCAATCAATATATATATATATATATATATATATATTCTAAACATATTCTATTAAATATAAGAGACAATGAATGTCTATTATGTTTAATCATGAGCCGTTCTAAACGTCGTATTTTTGCTTTAATTTCAGTTGAAAATAAAGACAAAAATTCTCCAACATTTGGATAATTATTTATTGGTTTTCTTCTAAGCTTTCGGCTCACATCAGCCATCTTCAGAGAGGTAGTTTAAACTGAAATATTATAAAATCTACCATCACCGACGATTTTATTTTTTGTTGACATAAAACTCCGCTTGGCAACGGCAATAGTTACCAAAAATAATAAACGCAGTTCTTAAGTTTACGATGCGGTTTTATAACGTCACACCGCGGGATAGCGCGAAATGACAACAAAACCATCTAGTCAAATGCAATGTAATATGTTATTTCCTGTTTTAAAGTTGATTTTATTGAGTGTTGGTTGTTTTGATTTTATGTACATGGCCTCCAATATCTGCAGGTTCCTCTTACTGTGTGTATGAGTAAGGATCACCGTATTGTTGACCAAAATCTGTCTGATATTACCTACATGTTTATGTTTTTCAGAGAAATGTTGTTTAATAGTACTCTGATCAGAAAGATGACATGTAAGTCTACGGGAGAGCGTGGTTGTAGTAAAACCAATATATGTACTAGGTTTTTGATTAGTATCAGAGATGCAATCTCTGAATGGGCATGTACGTATTATGTTTTTGAGAGTTTTTTCATCTTGTTTATAATTATTATGTATTTGGTTGCAATAGTATAAGTTAATAGTGTTATGTTTATTTTGATGTAAACCATTATTATTAATATTATCATTATTGTTAGAGCTATTGTTAATTTTGTTGAGATACATTTTAATTTGTTGATCAATAACGGAGTTAGGAAATCCATTATTGACTAGTGTTTGCTTAATGTTGTGTAATTCTTATATATATATATTGTTAAATACAAGAGACAATGAAGGTCTATTATGTTTAATCATGAGCCGTTCTGGCTTTAATTACAAGTGAAAATAAAGATAAAAATTCTCCAACATTTGGATAAATTTTTTATTAAGTTGGTTCTAAACTATCGGCTCACATGAGCCATCTTCAGATGTGAGCCGAAGGCTTAGAACCAACTTAATAAAAAAATTATCTAAATGTTGGAAACATTTTGTCTTTATTTTCACCTTAAATTAAAACGAAAATACGATGGTTAGAACGGCTCATGATTAAACATAATAGACATTCATTGTCTCTTATATTTAACATTATATGTTTAGAAAATAATTTGTTGTCTCGATACACTATATATATATATATATATATATATATATATATATATATATATATTGGGCAGCAATCACTCATTTATGCAGGTTTCATTAAAAATAACAAACACGTTATTATGGGCACGTTTTTTTTATACTTTCACGGCTTCTCCTCCGATGAAATTAGATCACTGGTGCCCTCTAGGTATGAATTTGCACGAGATACTAGATTAGCAACTAGGTCCCACCATTTTACAATGAAACAGATAAGATGTAACCGCAATTTCTACTCCAACAGCTTCTTTCCTCGAACTTCCCGACGGTGAAATTCCCTTCCACATGATTGCTTCCCCGACAGCTACAATCTTCAGGAGTTTAAGTGTAAGGTCAATAGACACCTCCTAACACACTAACTCGCACCCATTCTCTCAAACACTCTTCCCATCTACGCAACCCTCATCCTCGGTATCCTTACCCTTCTATCACCCTCCTTCTGACATTTCCTATATCTAACCCCTCTTTCTCATCACCTTCCCCTATATGACCCCCTAACCACTCTTTCTCATCACTTTCCCCTATGTGACCCCCTGCGCAATAGTGGCAGTCAAATGCTTATTATGGGCAAGTTTTTTTTATACTTTCACGGCTTCTGCTCCGATGAAATTAGATCACTGGTGCCCCCAGGTATGAATTTGCACGACATACTAGATTACCAATTTGGTCCTACCCTTTTACAGTGAAACAGATAAGATGTAACTGCAATTTCTACGCTAACAGCTTCTTTTCTCGAACTTCCCGACTGTGGAATCACCTTCCGCATGCTTGCTTCCCCGACAGCTACAATCTTCAGGAGTTTAAATGTAAGGTCAATAGACACCTCCCAACACATTAACTTGCCCCCATTCTCTCAAACACTCTTCCCATCTACGCAACCCTCATCCTCGGTATCTTTACCCTTCTATCGCCCTCCTTCTGACATTTCCTATATCTAACCACTCTTTCTCATCACTTTCCCCTATGTAACCCCTAAACACTCTTTCACATCACTTTCTTCTTTGTAACCCTCTAATCACTCTTTCTCATCACTTTCTCCTATGTAATCCCCCGCCCGCGCAATAGTGGCAGTCAAATGCCTTGCTTGGGGTGAAATGATAAAAAAAAATAATTCTTCTTGTGATCTTTATCTTGAAGACATAAATCATATAAAACGAATTTAAATTTCCTTTAAAGAAGTACGTTGTTGATCCTCCCAATTTCGTCAATAATTATATCGACCTAAGAGACTTATGCGAAGACTCACTCTGAATTTCTCAGAGCTCAATTCGATCTCATTTAAACACACAAGGAGACCTACCAAAATCTATCCATAATATACTTGTTGACAGTTCAATTATTATAGCACTAGCAGTATAGCCCAGCGTTGCTCGGGTGTAATGAAAGCTTTAAAGCTAATCCATGGTCCTGGAGCTCAGGCTCTTTAGACGTTGACACGAAAGACTAAAAAGCAATAGTTGTTTCCAGTTAAAGCGAAACTGTAGACTGAAAGAAAAATGAATAGATGTAAGTCAAATTTTGATTTCCTGGTATCGATATCAAATAAGTTTTTTTCGTCGTAAGCTGAATTTTGAAAGCTAAATAAGTCCACTGAGTAAATGTGCGTTGTAGATATCAGCTCGGAACGAGAAATCGGGGAGCCGAGTTGGAATTCTAGTTGAATTCCTTGCATTCAATTCCGCGCAAATACCCTTGGAAAAGGTATTAATCCGTCTATTCCTTCCAGTTATGGGTTAAGTAACAGGATAGACTGGGTTCTATAGCCTTGGTCAGTAACCAGTCTACTGTAGAAAGCACTGGCAACCTCCTCCAGTCAGTCATGTCTCTCTCGAGACATGATCACCCAAGCGTGTATCGCGCATGGCACTTAACTGACTGACTGAGTAAATGGTATCATGGCCAAGAACTACAATTATTCCTATTTAAAGCCAAACCCGAAGCAAAAACTAAAATAAAAGGGCTGACAAAAATACAGGCATACAGGCAGATAAACATACACACGCACACACAAACATCTTGCCTTATATATATATATATATATATATATATATATATATATATATATATATTATCGATTTTCTGCACTATTGTAAGAACTGCAACCTTGAAACTTCTGAATATCGTTTCTTATGTCTTTGCTTATGAGTGTATCAAATTTGATTAAAATCGGACCACTCCTTCTATGACCCGATTTTTTCGATTATCGATTTTCAATATTTATCGGAGATACCTCGACAAAAAACCTAGCAAAGAACACTCGCAGACGCTTATAGTACAACTGTTTAGCTAGATTATCTAAATGCAAAAAACGGTTAAAAATAATGTAAGCATTATTAATATAAAATAAAAATCCACACTCAATAATATCAACTACGATCACGCTAACAACGTGCTTACCGTGTTCTGAATATAAAACCTACACACTACTCTATAAACATATATAACACTCCATACAGAATGTAAAATATACGTAAAATAAAATTCATCTTCGATAATGGCTGCAAGTATAGCCGAGAGCTCTCAGATAAACAAAACATTCAATGTTTTTTCATATAATTCAATCCTCAAAAGATAAAAATCATAAGACCACATGAAAAATTACAAAAAACTTAACTATAATACATTGTCTATCATTTATTTTTAATGAAACCTGCATATATATATATATATATATTTTTAATCATTTCACCCCGAGCAAGGCAGAAACGCCACTGATGTGCAGGGGGTTACATAAATGTAGAAAGATTAGTTAGAAAAGAGTGAGGAGTACAAGCTAGTTAGAACGGAACAATAGAAAGCTGAGAAAGCAGGTGCAATGACAGATACATGGGCGGAGAGAACGTGAAGATTATACAGGGGAGGGGAGAGAGCTAGAGTCCAGTGGTTAGTAGGTGAGTATTAACTTTGCTTTTAAATTTCTGGAGGTCGTAGCCGTCAGGAAAGCAAGAATACGGGAGTGAGTTCCACAGGCGGGAAGTGCGAGAGAGGAAGCTGCAGGAGTAGAATTGTCGTCTGCGTTTGGCTAACCTGACTGTGAATGGGTGGGACCCAGTTGCCAGTCTGGTTGTACGGGTAAACACCTGTTGAGGAGGCATCAGTGACTTAAGCTCATCCGAGCAGAAGCCATGAAAGTATTTATAGAAGAGACAGAGGGAGGCCACATTTCGACGATGGGAAAGTGGCTGCAGACGAGTCGCCAGATCAGTACTTATCACATTACAGACTCTCCTTTGGAGCTTGTCAAGAACACTGAGGAGAACGGCAGGGGCACCTGACCATAAATGGCAGCAGTACTCCATGCACGGACGGATGGTTGACTTGTATATATGCAGGATGGATTCAGCTGGAAAAAACATCCTGGATCGACATAGTGACCCAATCTTCTTAGCAGTCGATTTTGCTATGGAATCAATATAGTGCTTCCATTTGAGGTCTGAGGACAGGGTAAGTCCGAGGAGGCGTAGTGTATTACTCTCCGGGAGAATCGTCTGGTCCATGCTTATGGGAGGCAGAAGAGGTTGCCTGTAATGATTGACAGACAACAGCTTGATCTTAGAGGAATTGAAGTTGACAAGCCACTTCTTGCCCCAGTTCACTACAGAGTGTAGATCCCGCTCAAGGTCAGCAGCGAGATTATGTCTGTCCGCCACGACAGGTTTCTTACTGGAGCGGGAGTATATTGTAGTGTCATCTGCGTAGATGCCTACTTGGGACTTGATCTCATCTGGGAGGTCGTTGATGAAAATAAGGAAGAGCGTTGGGCCCAGGATAGAGCCTTGTGGGACACCAACATTCGTGCTGTAGGACGAAGAGGCACGCCCATTCAGAACGACCTTTATATATATATATATATATATATATATATATATATATATATATATATGGAAAACCAACCGAAATATATGTATATAAGGCTTGATTTAACTCCAGATAAACTGTGGAATCATTCGTCGTCAAGCGGTCAAGCAGATCAGTTGTTGTTAGGGGTCGCAGGTTCGAATCCTGCCGAATAACACACATTTTCGTAACAAAAATATCTCGTAAATAATCAGGCCGGTAGAAATAAATATACTTTTTGATTCCAACTACTAAAATACGAGTATCGTTTAAAAATAATGTTAGAAAAATAAATTAAATATGTCGGTTGTTTTTTTTTTTCATTTCGTTGATCTACGGAATTTCCGTAACATTGTCTGTTTGCAATTACGGTACATTTTAGAGCAGAGTTGGTTTTTACGAAAAGTTAAAAGTTGTGTATATAAGGCAGGTTAGAATGACACACATTTCGTAACAAAAATTTCTTGTAAATGATAAGGCCGGTAGAAATAAATATATAAATATACTGTTTGATCAAACACAGAATATCTACTAAAATACGAGTATCGATTAAAAATAATGTTCAAACAAAGAAATTAAATATGTACCTGAGATTGCAGCCGGTCGCTTGCCGTTCCGTCCCCGTGTGATAAAAGGTGTTGATGATCTGTCAAAATCCCTCACTCTCCCTGCCACGTTGTGATTTCTAATTTCAAGGCAAGCTGGGACTCGGAGGACGGTCGTCTTTTGTCGCACTCAGCGACCACTGCAAATGAAGAGGCGGGTGGATGCACAATTCAGGAATAGGTGAAAACAGACAAAAACAAAAAAAATATATATATAGAGACAGCAGTAGAAGCCAGTCTATGTGAACTAATGATTATATTCGTAACTCTTTGTACAGCAATAGAGAGGGGAGAAAAGAATTAATAAAAAATTAAAAAAAGACCGCAATAGAACTTTTTCTCACATTCCACAAATTACTGAGGCTATTACGTCTATTACATCGTTAGACAGACGCCGTCTTTTTATGCTATCCCTTCCTTTTCTCTCTGCTTGGCAACATGGATGTGCTTTTTAGCGTGGGGAGAGAGTTTTTCGTCTTAAAATCTGGGCTGAATATTTCTCTACCTTCTCTCGATCGTGTTTCTTCTATTTGTTCAAATCCATTCTGCCTTTTTTGTTAAAAATGCTTCGAGATGACGCGAGGTTAACTGGCAATCGGGGTGTTTTTCCCCAAAAATCTCATGTCATTTTCGTGTATCTGGCTTTAATCACCCGTTACGATATCGCGGTAATGTCTGCCGACCTGAAACCTTGGAGACAAAGGTTGTTGATTTTGTATATTCACATGCCAGCGTTAATTAATTCTTCTCGTCACGTGGGTGGTCCTTTTCGAAGTCGGCTGATAATTTAACCTCGGTCGATCTTCATTGCTTTCCTGAAGGGAAAGGGAGAGAAAAAAAAACAAACAAGAAAGAGAAAGTGTTCTCTCCCCCACCCCGGGCCAGGCGAATTCCTCATCTGGTCTGTGTTCGATTGCTGTCATATAAATCAATGTTATTTCGTGAGTGCCTTGTCTCGTTTCTCTCTTTCTGCCACCCCCCACCACAGCGCATTTTCCTCTATTTCACTCTTTCCTAGTGATTCTCAAGAAAAAGAAAAAATATACACACACCGAAATATTCTCTAATTATCTATTCCTGGGTTCGAATCCATGGTCTGTTGAAACAGTCGCCCGGTTCAAACTCCACCCACGCCTATTGAACAGGTGTAAAGGCTCATCCCTTGTTCCCTGTTTAGGATGTGGTTTCCGGCTTTCTCTTTTCCAATCTTTTCACTTTTTTGTTTATTTTTTCAATTGGAGTAGATAGACTAAACTAACCCCCGGTTTACACTCCACCCACGTCTATTAAACAGGTGTAGAGGCTCATCCCTTGTTCCCTGTTTAGGATGTGGTTTCCGGCTTTCTCTTTTCCAATCTTTTCACTTTTTTTTTATTTTTTCAATTGGAGTAGATAGACTAAACTATCGCCCGGTTTACACTCCACCCACGTCTATTAAACAGGTGTAGAGGCTCATCCCTTGTTCCCTGTTTAGGATGTGGTTTCCGGCTTTCTCTTTTCCAATCTTTTCACTTTTTTGTTTATTTTTTCAATTGGAGTAGATAGACTAAACTATCGCCCGGTTCACACTCCACCCACGTCTATTAAACAGGTGTAGAGGCTCATCCCTTGTTCCCTGTTTAGGTTGTGGTTTCCGGCTTTCTCTTTTCCAATCTATTCACTCTTACGTAGCCCCCTGCACATCAGTGGCCTTGCTCGGTGTGATATGATTTTTAAAAAAAACTATTTTAACGTGGGTGCATAAGGAAGCGTTACAGTATTGCAATAAAGTTTTTCTGTAAAAATATAAGATAAATTCTGGCGAGAAAAATTGTTTAGCCTGACAGTAAACCAACTTCCCTGACAATAGACCTAGCAATTGATTCAAAATAATATTTCCACTGTCTGTTTGCGTCATAGCTTCAAGTCTCAACTTAATGTTGGCTAAGTTAGATATTTCGAATGGTTTATATTGTTAAATGTAGAAAGTTTTCTTTATTTCAAACGAATCTGGCGGTAAAAATGAACTAGAAACGCCTGTGAACATTTCACGGTTTTCCTAATCTCATTTTTAGACGAATCTTAATTCATCAGTTAATCACTGAGTAAGCTCTGTGTTATTTTTTTTATAATCGTATAGCCCCAAGCAAGGCATTATACTGCCACTGTTGTGCAGGGGGTTACATAGGAGGAAAGTTATGAGAAGGAGTGACAGAGTACAGGGGTGTCAGGAAGCGGGTAGGAGAGGGATGAGAATACTGCAGAAATGAGATGAGAGCATGAGAGAGAGGATGCAAGTTAGTGAGATAGGAAATGACTATTGACTTTACATTTAAATTCTTGGTGATTGTAGCTCTCGGGAAGCAAGTAAACGGAAGGGAATTACACAGGCGGAAAATGCGAGAAAAGAAGCTGTTCGAGTAGAATTTGCGTTTACATTTTATTGGTTTCACAGTAAAAGGGTGGGACCGTGTTGCTAATCTTGTGGCTCGAATAACTTCGTATATAGGGGGCACCGGGGAGCTAAGTTCATCAGAGCAGAAGCCGTGAAAGTATTTGAAGAAGAAACTGAGGGAAGGCACATTGCGCCGGTGAGAAAGTGACTGTATCCGAACTGCCAAGTCGGGATCGATCACATTGCAGATTCTCCGTTGGATTTTTTCAAGGACCTCTAGGTGGATAGCAGGAGCACCCGACCAAATATGGCAGCAGTATTCAATGCCCGGGCGGATGGTAGATTTGTATATGGGCTGGATTGTTTTAGACGGGAAAAACTTCCTGGCTCTGTACAGAGAACCGACTTTCTTAGCAGCAGATTTAACTATTTAGCTGTTGTGAGTGTTAACCCGAGGAGGCGCAGTGTTTTACTTTCAGGGAGACTCGCCTGATCCCTGCTATTGGGGGAGAGAGCAGGAGCGACTGTCTGTGGTGGTTAATAGATAGCAGCTTCGTTTTAGAAGCATTAAAATTCACGAGCCATTTCTCACCACAGTCCACCACGGATTGAAGTTTTTTTTTTCAAACTCGGCGGCGAGATTTGCTTTTTTAATCGAGAGTAAACTGTAGAGTCGTCAGCGTATATGCCTACTTGGGATCTTATTACATCGGGGAGATCGTTAATGTAGATAAGGAAAAGTGTAATACCTATAATATAGCCTTGAGGGACACCCGCGTTCGTGTGACAGTATTGGGAGGCATGTTCGTTCAGTACTACCTTAATTGTGCGATTTGAAAGAAATGACTGGATTATGTCGTACAATTGTCCAGTTATACCATAGCCCCACAGCTTGCATTACGACAACAAGCTTAGAAATTCCCTTATCTCATCGTTAAATATTTGAGCTTAACAACTTTAACAAAACATTGCAATAACAACATAAGCATGAATACTGGACGTTATGTTAAGAAGTAAGGGGGTACAAATGAAAAGATGTGAAATTTTTCAACTTTTCCCATTTCACTAAAACAGCCGTTTAAACGCACGAGAGTGCTATCACCTCTTTTATCTTCCCGTTTTTCTTTCTGGTTTACGGCCATATCCTGTTTAATCAGCGGTTCCCGTACAATACCCGAACTTAAGCAACGTCGAGCGTGGTCGACACCTAAATGGGTGATTCTTTAGGAATACTAGATAGAGCAAGATTGTATGTGCAAGTGGTGCAGTAGATAATGACCCTGAAGTGTTAATCGGAGTGTCTAGTTCAAATTTCAGCTTACTTGTATCACTAAATCATTATTTTAGTGGCATGATTCATAGAACGAGAACAATCTACCAAAGTGATCGAAATAAAAAGTTCGGTTCAAAATTCCAAACATCTGAAAAGGGCGTAGGGTACAATGTCTGAAACATCGTGAATATAACAATAAAGATGAGGACAACAGTGTAAACAATGTAAATAATGTAAATATCTGACCTCAGAAATAAAAATTATTATCTAAAAAATAACTTTAAATAACTTGCAAATTTTAAATTAGAAAACGAATCAATCAACCAATGAATTATTTCTTTTTTGTCATTGAAACTAAGTAGCGTCTCTGATATGTCTTTTCCGTCTTTCTACGTGTTCAAAATTGAATAGTCCATTATTTATGAGGTATTGCCAGGAGACATTAAACACTTCTATCTTCCCTTTTTTCTTTCTTTTCCAGGGATTTCTTTTACTGTGTTGTTTTGTTCTATTTTTTATCATTCCAAGTGCACCCATTATTACTGGTACTATTTTTGTTTTCAAATTTTTCCCACCTGAAACTATTCTGCACATATACAAATCTACCATCCGCCCGTGTATTGAATATTGCTGCCATATCTGGTCGGGTGCCCCTGCTGCTCTCCTTGGGCTTCTTGACAAAATACAAAGGAGGATCTGTAACGTGGTTGATACTGACTTGGCAGACCGGCTGCAGCCGCTCTCACACCGGCGTGATGTAGCTTCCCTGTGCCTCTTCTACAAGTACTTTCATGGCTTCTGCTCCGATGAGCTTAGATCACTGGTTCCGCCTAAGCACGAATTTACACGAGATACTAGATTAGCAACTAGGTCCCACCCTTTTACAGTTAAACAAATAAGATGTAACCGTAAATTCTACTCCAACAGCTTCTTTTCTCGCGCTTCCCGCCTGTGGAACTCCCTTCCACAAGTCTGCTTTCCCGACAGTTACAATCTCCAGGTGTTTAAATGTAGGGTCAATAGACACCTCCTATCACACTAACTCCCAACTATTCTCACAACACTCTCATCTACCCAACCCTCATTCTCGGTATCCTCACCCGCCTATCACCCACCCTCTGTTATTTCCTATATTTAACCAGCCTTTCTCCACTCTACGTAGCCCCCTGCACAGTAGTGGCAGTGACATGCCTTGCTCGGGGTGAAACGCTTATAAAAAAATAAAAAAAAATGTCTATATTTTTTCTATTTCAATTTTCATTTGTTTAGATTTTGACATTGTTTTTTGAATTCCTTGGTTGCTATGTTATAATTCACTGAACAAGCTATGTCAATTTTTGGTTTTTGACAATAATGTGCTGCTTATTTACTTCAACTTTCCTGTTTGTGTAGATGGTGTGATCCCATAGAATGGTGGCATCTATTTCTATAACCTGTGCTGGATGATGTTCATACCAGTAATTGTTTACAAATTTTCTATAGTGTTTGCACTCAAATATATTCACTGAAGGATCTTACAGTTTGCAGAAGACCATTCAGCTCACTGTGATTCCTAGTATACAACTCAGTCATCCATATAAAATAGATGACTTATTTTCTTTTGAGCTATTTTATAGTCCCATTCTATCTCCTTAAGTTGGTTGGTTAATGCTATTACTGTTATACAAAATATAAAGGGAGACAAAAAGTCAACTTGAAATATTCCTCTGTTGATGTTTATATCACCAAACTTATAGGTTCTATTTACACGAATGAGGTAAAGTTTAGTTTTCCATATTAACATATTGAAATTGATAAACACGGATGATACCTTGTATATATATCTTTTTTAAATTAAGATCCAGGAATGTGGTACACTATGGAATGCCCTACGATAATCTATGCTGGCAGTACTAAAATTGTTATTTGCATTGAAAAGTTTCCAACATTATCTCATTAATAGGTAATTGATCTTTACATACGTAGGAGCAACGTTTGCACCCTTTTGGTTCAAGCGGTAGTATATCATTTCTTTCCAAGAAGGAACACGGCTGTTTTGTCAAAATAGATATCAGTAGTTTGTAAGTTGTGGGAATACATGTAATTGGTCTGTAGTTTTTCAGGATATTTGTGTCTCCATTCTTTGGTAGAAGAAAAGTAATTCCTTTATTCATCCATACCGGAATTTTAGTTAGGAATTTTATCTATTCCTGAAAATTTCAAGTTGTGTGCTTTTTTCAATGTACATTCAACATCCAGCACATAATTGTTCATGTTTATTTTTCATCCGTTTTGTCTCTTGTGTAATCCATTCTACTTATTTTTTGACCAGAACTGTATAACATTTTTCATTTTTGTGGGTGGTGGGTGGTGAGTGGAACGTGACTTCAATTCTTTGTTTACTTATTTCTCTTAAAATTCTTTTGCATCGGTTTCAAAATTCTGTCGGTAGAATCTTGATCTTTTTTCATTCTTTAGTTGTATTGTTTACTTTATTTTTTCTTTAGTTGATAGGACTTCATTTTCATTTCTAATATTATATTTTCTTTCGACTCTTCTGCCTTTTCTAGTTCTTATATTTATTCTTCTTGCCACTTCATCGAGTAATGATAACTCATTTCTAAGTTGTTCGATTTCTTTTTCTATTTTTCTTTTCCAAGGTGGATCTTCATGTCTGTGTGACTGCTCTTTTTTATTTTGCATTGATGTTAATTTTTTTGTTGTTGCTATTGCTGATGCATATATTGCTTCACTGAGAATTATATGAGTGTCTTCTTCATCCACAATTTATTAGTAGTAGTATTATAATTAATATTATTATTTTATTATTTTCTTCCTCTTCGTATTATTATTATTATTATTATTATTATTATTATTATTATTATGTCATTTTTCATCATATTTCGATTTCTGCTTTGGTCTCACTACCAACCAAGTCTGCGGGGAGACCTAAGGCAGGTAGTGGCGTGTTGTTATGGCTCCATTTCATGTTTTTCTATCTACCCTATCATCCCCAGCATTACATAGATAAAGTTTTCCTTAGTGTGTGGGCTGTACTTAATAAGACAATTTTTTGTATATCTCTTAAGCTGGGGTTTCCAGGGATTTTTTCAATGTGTTGTTTTGTTCCATTTTTTTATCATTCCAAGTGCACCTACTATCACTAGCACAACTCTTGTTTTCAATTTCCACATTTTTCTATTTCAATTTCAATATTTTGACAGTTTTTCAAATTCCTTGATTGCTATGTTACAATCCGCTGGACAAGCCATATCAATTAATGAGTTTTCTTCTTCTGGTTTTTAACAATAATGTCTGGCCTGTTTGCTTCAATTTTTCTGTCTGTGTAGATGGTGTAATCCCATAGAATGGTTACATCTTCTATTTCTGTAACCGGTGCTGGGTGATGTTCATACCAGTGTTTGTTTACAGATTTTCCATAATGTTTGCACATTGTCCAATGTAAATATTGTCCAACTCTATCGTGGCGATTTTTATATTCATTTGGGTCAAGCACAGAACAGCCTGAGATTAGGTGGTCTATTGTTTCTTGGTGTTTATCACAAAACCTGCATTTTGGATCCATATTATTATGCATAATATTTGCCTGGAAGTTTCTAGTGAAAAGAATTTGGTCTTGTACTGCAACAATAAAGCCTTCAGTTTCAGACTTTAATCCAGATGCACGTAACCATCGATGAGTATTAACTTTGTCAACATTGGATTTATTGGCACGTTCTGGATATTGGCCATGCAGAGGTTTGTCTTGCCAGCGCTGTTTCATCTGTTCAAGAGCTTTATCTTTGGCTTTCATTTTCATATTTTTTGCCGCAATAGTTGGTTCTTGGCTTCTGTTTTGCTTTTCTATAGAATCTACTAACTGTAAATCTTGTTTGTATTTACTGCCTTCTTTTATTATTGAATATTTTTTCTTTCTTTCTTCATGTTGCCTTACTAATTGTATTATCCAATCCTTTGTTGTTTTTATGTATGTTAGTAAGCCAATAGTTATTGTCTTGTATGACAATTCCAGCTGAATAAGACCCCTTCCACATTCTTTACGGGGTATGTATAGACGGTCTACATTAACCTTTGGATGATGTATCTTACACTTAGAAAGTATCTTTCTTGTTTTAGAATCTATTTGCCTGATGTCGTTTAGAGTCCAGTTTAAGATGTTGAAACTATATTGGACAACTGGGATTGAAAGGCAATTAATGGCCATAATTCTGTTTTTAATATCATTCGTAGCCTTCTATAGAACTCTTTACACACTATTTCTTTCATTTTTATGGTGAATTTTTCACCCTCATTTACACCTAGGTATTTATAAGCTTCTTCTGGCTTTAATTCTTTTATTGTTACAGCAGGGTCTAAGCTAATTGAGCATGTTTCTTGTATTGATCCACGTAAAACTGTAGCTTTAGCACATTTAATTGAATTTCATTCCAATGTCTTCGCTGAAGCATTTTACAGTTTGTAGAAGACCTTCCAGCTCATTATCATTCTTAGCATACAACTTTAAGTCATCCATGTAAAATAGATGGCTTATTTTCTTTTGGCCTATTTTATAACCACATTCTGTCTTGTTAAGTTGACTGGTTAGTGCTATTAATGATATGCAGAATAGTAATGGAGACAAAGAATCACCTTGAAATATACCTCTTTTGATGTTTATTTCACCAGACTTATTATTATTATTATTATTATTATTATTATTATTATTATTATTATTCTCGTTTTTTTCTTCTTTTTCTCCTCCTCTTCTTATTCTTATTTTTATTTTCATTCTTTATCTTCTTATTCTTACTCTTATTTTAATTCTTTAACTTATTCTTATTTTCATTCTTTATCTTCTTATTCTTATTTTCATTCTTTATCTTCTTATTCTTATTCTTATTTTCATTCTTTATCTTTTTATTCTTATTCTTATTCTTATTTTCATTCTTTATCTTCTTATTCTTATTTTCATTCTTTATCTTCTTATTCTTATTCTTATTTTCATTCTTTATCTTCTTATTCTTATTTTCATTCTTTATCTTCTTATTCTTATTTTCATTCTTTATCTTCTTATTCTTATTTTCATTCTTTATCTTCTTATTCCTATTCTTATTTTCATTCTTTATCTTTTTATTCTTATTCTTATTCTTATTTTCATTCTTTATCTTCTTATTCTTATTTTCATTCTTTATCTTCTTATTCTTATTTTCATTCTTTATCTTCTTATTCTTATTCTTATTTTCATTCTTTATCTTCTTATTCTTATTTTCATTCTTTATCTTCTTATTCTTATTCTTATTACAGCTAAAAGAACGCTATTTAAGAAAAGAAAAAAACTAGGAAAGCGTTTGATAGTATTAAACAATATTTCAACAGAACAGAACGTCTATCTTCTTCAAGTTATTTTTTTAAGATTTTCGAGTATAAAAATATATAAATCTGCAAAAAATTAAGTCATTGTAAAAAAGCTGCTTGTTATGTAAGTTTAAAAAAAGCGGTTGCTCCAGTAATAAACGCGTCAAGATGAATTAAACGATGCAATCTTGAATGGCTTGCAAAAGAAACATGCTTAACGTGATGGTGATTTTGTTCATCTTGGAATTTTCCGTTAGTTGATTAGTTTACTAAGAGGAATCAATTAAACAGCTTATGGAACTCTCCTGTCATTCTGTACATACCTTCGGGGCGGGAAGTTAGTAATTTGCACGCATAACTGACCTCATGTATTTTAAAGGCTCGGTAGATTCTCAATAATCATTGAATCGTTATTGTTATGATTGATATTATTAGCATTGTTACTACGAGACATTGAACTTCTTTACGGGTACTCTAAGATATATATTATATGAGGGCGATATTATCTTCGCTTCAAAGACGTCTGCAAAAGTGACATTGGGATGAAGAGGTAGGGAGACTCGATTGACACAGAGGGTTGAAGTGAGAAGAGTAAAGACGTTGATTGATCGACAGAAAGAAAACAATGAGGCGACATCTCGGTCATGCCTCTTTATATGCATTCATTGCAATCGAGATGCCACACCATTTTGGGTCTGTACAGCCATAAAAGATGCTACACCGCAGTTAGCGGCTGATGTAAAAGTCTTCAGACACAATTCAAAAGTTTCTTGAGACCGACGTATTCCACGTACGCAGCATTGTGTAGAACTGGTTATTTATATGCGCATGAATATATATATATATATATATATATATATGAAAATAAATAAAGATGACATGAGGAATTTTTTTTTTCTCGCCTGCGTGATTTGTCCCGTGATTCTTTGCCGAGATAGAGTACGTCACGGGACGAAACGCGTAGGAGAGAGAGAAAAAAAAGGTTTTTCTCACGTCATCTGTATTTATTTACATACTGCTCTTTTTCTCAGATTATAACTGAGTATACTTTCGCATATACATATATATATATATATATATATATGTGTGTGTGTGTGTGTGTGTGTGTGTGTGTGTGTGTGTGTGTATTTTGGCAGCATTTTTTCATTAATGCAGGTTTCATTGAATAATATAGACAAGTTTTGTCTATTAATTTTGTGTAGGATCCGTTCATACCGTCTGATATACTTGATGGTGATGTCGTTGAAAGACAACAGAAAATCACAGTAATTGTTGATTTTTTTATCGGCTCACATAAGCCATTATCAAAGAGTAAACATTAACACACAGTAAACATAGAACATTTAAGTTATTAACAATAAAGAGAATTGAATTGAAAATATAAGTCCATCCCTACCGTGGCGGATGGCAGCAGACAGTGACAAAATAGTGGCGTTGTGGTCCCTGGTCTGATTACAGGCATTTGAGTACGTTATTGGAAATATGAAAATTGATTGTATTCAAACCAGGTTTAAATTGTTTAATGTAGACTGCTTCGAGGATTTTTAGTTTCTGTTTATTATTTTCTTGTTTAAGTATGTACGTGTTATCGACAAGCGTTTTTCTCATATATATATATATATATACTAAACCCCGGATTGAACGAGACGGATTGAAATATATTATAACAATCTTATTATTATTATTGTTATTATTATTACTATTATATATATATATATATATATATATATATATATGTGTGTGTGTGTGTGTGTGTGTGTGTGTGTGTGTGTGTGTGCGCATGTGTGTGTGTGCGTGTACGAGCAGTAGCAGTAGTAAAAAAACAGCTGCCCTGCCAGCGTCAATATGTGAAATGTGTATGTATATAATTATAAATATCAATATATATATATATATATATATATATATATATATATATATGCAATTTATTATATATATATTTGAAGGTGCTCAATATCAGTGATAGAGCTGACATATTCATATATATAGGTGTGAGTTTGTAATCTTGGGTTTCACGCTCTTGCGATCATCAGACAAACTGATTAATTTTTTTAAAAACTTGGCTATATGTAAGGCTGCGTGTATTGGTGTATTTTTGTGGAAGTGAGAGGAGAATTTGTCGTCATGACAGACGCAGACATATATACACATTTGTACACCCATTGACGTGCGCAAAGGCACACACACACACACACACACACACACTTCCGCCCACCGGGGCTCACACAAGCATATATGCGAATCATACGGGGCTCGGCATTTATATGTATATGTGTGCCGTTGCAGACATACATACGCATTCGGTTGGTGTATTCGAATAGTGTAGCCATGTCAACGCGCGGACAGTTGTCGATTTCTCGTACGTACATATGTACGTATGATGGAGTCTGTGTGAATCTATGATAGGTAAAAATTTCTATTATTTTATTTAAGGCCGTATGGTTATTTTTTATTTTAAAATCGTTTTTTTTTTTCTTTTAACGTTAGTTATTCTGCGTCTGTTATGTGTTTTTTCTGAGGGCCAAGTCCTTGTTTATATAGTGAATTTATATAATCCACTTCTTGGATTTTTGGTCTCAATTCTTGACCGTTGTTAACCTGGCCCTTAGCCATTTAGAACAAAACAATGTCGCTGACGTGACGTGGAATCTCAGTTAGAGATCCCATATCGAAATGTGCATCCGACACCTTCGAATTTTGAAAAGTTTCTTTAATATATATATATATATATATATATATATATATATAACCATTTCTACAGGTAGAATCTACGACTGATATCAATTTGCTCGGCTAGGTAAATAGAAACATAGAATAAATAAACAGATTAACAGAGATTAACATGTGATCAGAGATTAGCTTAAATAAATTTGAATGGCTAATAATCCTCTCAAAAATTTGTCGTCATTTTTGTCCGCAGAGATACACTCATATATATATATATATATATATATACACGTACACACAATTACAGTCTGTATTATAATAGAAAGGACATCTACTCGACGACATAATTATTATAAAAATCGCCCGGTTCACACTCCACCCACGTCTATTGAACAGGTGTAGCGGCTCATCTCTTGTTCCCCGTTTAGGATGTGGTTTTCGGCTTTCTCTTTTCCAATCTTTTCACTTTTCTTTTTTGTTTATTTTTTTTTTCAATTGGGGTAGATAGACTGAACTATCGCCCGGTCCACACTCCACCCATGTTTATTGAACAGGTGTAGAGGCTCTTCCCTTGTTCCCTGTTTAGGATGTGGTTTCTGGCTTTCTGTTTTCCAATGTTTTCACTTTTACGTAGCCCACTACACATCTTACCGCCTTGCTCGGGGTGATATTGTTAAAAAAAAAAAATTAAATAAGGCACTATTAAAGAGTGCATGGTAAGAGCATTCATAAGTAGTAGTAAAGTTTAATGACTGGTAGTACAGAGAAGGAATTGAGCCGACTCTACCTCACTATTGTTTCTCTAATGAACCAACGCTACCTTGCTGTTGTCGGTCTCTTCATGAGCGTGACAAGACAGAATAATATATATATATATATATATATATATATATATATATATATATATATATGGATTTGTTTAAATCCGACACTTTTAATAATTCAAGCCTAATTATTATTGAATACTTGTATTTGAAACAGACGCCCTATTCTTTTAAATTTTAAACAACGTGTATTAATCGAAGGTGCAAACTAATCGACATTATATCCACTGTTTATGTTAAAAATAAAAATAAATAAAATGTCTATTTCAAATACTAGTATCCACTATAATAACTTCTGAAGAAATACAGGACTTGTATTTATCTTTATATATATATATATATATATATATATATATATATATATATATATCAGACTATTTGTAATAACTGTTTTTTTTCCCAATGTTTTCAAACCCATCAGGAAATTTTACGGGCACGACCGGAATTTTTTTTAAACAAATGAAGATTTCAAAATTAGGGAAAAGTTACTTAGGTATCTTAAACTCTTTCATCAAAGTTTATATGAACCTACGATGTAATTTTTGTTGTGATTACATGCGAACACTATTTCTGATCTTTCATTTCGCAATTGTTTTTGTCTAGAAACATTATGACTAACTGTTCTTCATATATATATATATATATATATATATAAATTAGTACACAACGATCTTTATTATAATAGAGGTGATATATATATATATATATACATATATATATATATATATTGGGCGTGTATAATGATGATATACGCGCTAAAAAGTATGCCACCTGCTATCGAGAGCCCGTATCTCAGAGGTAAAACTACCGACTGACGCCAATTCAGTCAGGTTTCAATCCTGGGTGAAAAGCAATCGGCTATCTAACTGTACTGATGAGCTGTGATACAGCGAAATAGATCTGTCTGCGGATGACTATATATATATATACATACATACATACATACAAGTATAGCGTAGGTATGGATGGAATAATATTTCGTATCCAAAGATACAGCATTTTTTTAAAAAAATCCTCAATAAAAAGTAGAGCTAATAATATTTATTTAGAATTTATAACATAAATATATTATAATATCACTACAAAAGTAGCCATTTTGTTTCGACACTATCTGTGTTTTATCAAGTGATGAATTCAATTACGAACGGATAGTGTCGAAACAAAATGGCTACTTTTGTAGTGATATAACATATTTATGTTATAAATTCTAAATAAATATTATTTATATATATATGTGTGTGTGTGTGTGTGTGTGTGTGTGTGTGTGTGTGTGTGTGTGTGTGTGTGTGTGTGTGTGTGTGTGCTGTTAGATTTAATGATTTTTTATTGAACTTTTACACAATGCATTATTGTAAAAATCTAAACAGATAATCATGCGTGGTCCATGAATGGATTAATGATTTTTATATTGATTCGTATAGATAAAATAGTTTTAGCTCATGTACGGTCTTCAGTAACAAATTAAATTCGTAAACCGAGGCTTGTGGCGGATACGAAATTAAGAATTAAAATCAACTTTCTTCTTCTCTTTTATAAAAATTCACAAGGACGTGTGAAATCCTAGTTTTGCCAAATAGAAAAATGATCGACCATGTGCTTAAAGAAAAAGTCGAAACCGGATTTCGCGAGTAGATGTTAAATTGGTTTTCTGACCAATGGGGTCAATTTGCAAGACCAAAAAAGGACTTCGCAATCCAGTGCAAAAAATCTAAAAGATATATAAATGACTTCGATCAGCGTCAGTCAGTCAGAGTTGTAAGCAGCAATGTAACGACAAGCTAAAATGTAACGGGAAAAACTTCAAGTCGACCTCTTTCTCCTTCTTTCTCGTGTGCTGATTCCTTTTACTTATTTTTCTCCATCCAAAGACATTCCGACCAAACAAACGCTCATACATACATACATATACATAAACTCTTTCGAACAAATTACTACTACGAACTTTTTTACAACTCTTGATACCCTTAACTTTCTCATTGAACATTCTACGAATTCTTGTTATTCTTTTCTTTTAATAAATTTCTATTTTAACATACAAAATGGGTATTTTTATTCTTCCCCTCTTCCTCATAATACACATTCTAACCGACCAGCTTCAACCTTCTGATGAAAACATTCTGATAATTCTGATGATGATAATTCTGGATAAAACATGTAAGCTTTAGAGATTTTGGTTATATATGACAAAAGGTAGAAGTCATCAACATTAACCATATCCCTATAGTTACAGGTTTCACTGTATTATATACTATGATAATATATATTAGTAATATATATTATTAACTAGCAGTATAGCCCGGCGTTGCTTGGGTGTAATGAAAGCTTTAAAACTAATCCATGGTCCTGGGGCTCAGACTCAGCCTAAAGAATAGTTGTGTGAAGTTTGGTGAGAATCGGATAAAAATTGTGGATTTGTATAAAGAACATACATACAGATAAACAGACACACACACAAACATCTTGCCTCTTATATATATATATATATAAATGCCTATATATATATATATATATATATATATATATATATATATATATATATATATATTATCGATTTTCTGCACTATTGTAAGAACTGCAACCTTGAAACTTCTGAATATCGTTTCTTATGTTCTTTGTCTATGAGTGTATCAAATTTGATTAAAATCGGACCACTCCTTCTATAACCCGATTTTTTCGATTATGGATTTTCGATATTTATCGGGGGTACCTCGACACAAAACCTAGCTAATAACACTCGCTTATAGTACAACTGTGTAAATTTTCAAGAAAATCAGTTCAGCCGTTTCGGAGTCTATAGGTAACGGACACACAGACACAGACACAGACACAGACAGAATAAGTTCCATTTATAAATAAGTTTATATATATATATATATATATGTGTGTGTGTGTGTGTGTGTGTGTGTGTGTGTGTGTGTGTGTGTGTGTGTGTGTGTGTATGATTTTCTAAGTGAAGATTAGATGTGGTGCAAGGCTGAAGGTATGGGCACTTACTGAGGCTCGAACTCGTTATTAATTGATATAGCGAGACAAGCTTGTTAACCCGATACCTCGTTGAAGTTCCCAGACTGCAGAAGCCGTGGACCATAAAGTGTTCGTAACTGAACTATAAAATACCAGACATGTTGCAGCGGATTGCGCGTATGATGAGAAAAGATGTGGCTGACGTACAGCACACAAATCGATATCCGATCGGTATCTGGCGGGTCACCATGGAGACGGGGTCAGTCAGTCAGTTATTTGTCATACATAATACACGCTTGAGTGACCATATCTCTTTCGAGACATGACTGACTAAGCAGATTTTCCCGCAGTAAGTTGCCAATTCTCTTTGCGGTAGACTGGTTGCCAACCAAGGCTATAGAACCTATTCTGTCCTGCTATTCAACCATGATTATAGGTAATACTAGTCAGGATATTTTCTAGGCAGATTTTACCGTGGTAGGTTGTTATTACTTTCTACGGTAGACCGGTTGCCATCCAATGCTATAGATCCCAGTAGGTCCAGCTATTCAAACAATAGATGGATGGAAAAGAGATAGGTTAATACCTTTCCCAGAGTATTTGTGCGTAACTGAATGAAATGAATTCGACTAGAATTCGAACTCGGCTCTCCGATTTCCATTTTCGAGCCGATATCTATTACACCACAAAAAAAGGCCAGAAACCAAAAATGAGTTTTCAGCTAAAAATAATAAAAAGCATCAAAGTATCAAACGAATTGCGATTTTTATTAGTAGTAATAGCAGTAGAAGTACTGTCATTAATATTGCTGTAATTATTATTATTAATTTTTATTGTCTTTGTTTTTTATTGTTTTTTATTATTAGTAGTAGTAGCAGTAGTAGTACTGTCATTAATATTGCTGTAATTATTATTATTAATTTTTATTGTCTTTGTTATTTATCGTTTTTTTTTATTTTGTTTTTTGAATGAAACGCTTTTGTGAAATATTAATTTTTCCCTTTCTTGTTCTTGTTTATTGGAGCGAAAAATCAGGATTATTTATTTTAGGTTGATCAGATTTAACGCGAAGTTAAACGTCTGCCCTGGGAATCTATATATACATTTCTTGTTTCCATGTCGTCTGCTTCAATGAAATTTGGAGGCGACGACCTTCCGATTAACATATATATATATATATATATATATATATATATATATATATATATATATATATATATTGTGTATTTAGGCAGTAATCCATCTTTTATGCAAGTTTCGTTAAAATTGAAAGACAAGGTGCTATGGTTAAGTCTTTTTTAAATATAATTTTACATGTGATCTCGATTTTTTTTCTTTTCAGTACATAAATGATATAAAATAATGTCCGAATGTTTTATTTACCAAAGCACTTTCGGCTATACTTTTACTTCATGTCTAAAAGTATAGCCGCAAGCGCTTGGATAAATAAAACGTTAGGCCAATTTTTATATAATACTAGCAGTATAGCCGGCGTTGCTCGGGTGTAATGAAAGCTTTAAAACTAATCCAGGGTCCTGCAGCTCAGACTCTTCGGACGTTGACACGAAAGACTAAAAAGCAATACTTGTTTCCAGTTAAAGCGAAACCGTAGACTGAAAGAAAAATGAATGGATGTAAGTCAAATTTTGATTTCCTGGTATCGATATCAAATATCTTTTTTCGTCGTAAACTGAATTTTGAAGGCTAAATAAGTTCTCTGAGTAACTGGTATCATGGCTGAGACTAAGAACTACAATTATACCCACTTAGAGCCAAACCCGAAGCAAAAACTAAAATAAAAGGGCTGAAAAAATGCAGACATACAGGCAGATAAACACACACACACACACAAACATCTTGCCTTTTATTTATATATATATATATATATATATATATATATATATAATCGATTTTCTGCACTATTGTAAGAACTGCAACCTTGAAACTTCTGAATATCTTTTCTTATGTCTTTTTCTATGAGTGTATCAAATTTGATTAAAATTGGACCACTCCTTCTATAACCCGATTTTTTCCATTATCGATTTTCGATATTTATCGGGAGTACCTCGACGCAAAACCTAGCTAAGAACATTCGCAGACGCTTATAGTACAACTGTGTAAATTTTCAAGAAAATCGGTTCAGCTATTTCGGAGTCTATAGTTAACGGACACACACACACACACATACACAGACAAATTTTCATTTATAAATAAGTTTAGATAGATATGTACGAAAAAAATTATGAGATCACATGTAAAATTACATAAAAAACTTCACAATAGCAATTTATCTGTTATCTGTGCAGATGACGACATTATTTACTCTCGTCTCAATAAGAAATCTGTCAATGTTGACAAAGTAAACTCGACTCTTGCTCTTCAAAATGACCTCCAATCTTTGACTGAATGGGTTAAGGAATGGCTCGTAAATTTCAATTGTTCCAAAACGAAGATGCTCTTCTTTAACCATCATAGAGAAACACTCATTAGAAGGGATGAGGCTAGTCTCCTGCACGGCCATCTCCTTGGCCTCACTCTCTCAAACGACTTCAAACAGAATGACTACATCAAATCCATAGCCGCATTTACTACAAGAGAGGTTAGGTTACTGTGTCGGGCTAAGAAGTTTTTTTCTCGTCAGAAATCATTTTGCACTTTTATAAATATACCATTCGTCTGTGCATTGAATGCTGTTGCCATATCCAGTCGGGTGCTCCAGCTATTCATCTTGAGCTTCTCGACAAAATCCAAAGATACGTTTCCTAGCTTGTTCTATGTGCCCCTGCTACTCTCCTCGGGCTTCTTGACAAAATACAACGGGGAATTTGTAACGTGATCGATCCTGTCTTGGCGGACCGACTGCAACCACTCTCTCACCGGCGTGACGTGGCTTCCCTGTGCCTCTTCTACAAGTACTTTCACGGCCTCTGCTCCGATGAACTTAGGTCATTGGTGCCGCCTAGGTACAAATTTACACGAGATACTAGATTAGCAACTAGGTCCCATCCTTTTACAGTGAAACAGATAAGATTTAACCGCAATTTCTGCTCCAACAGCTTCTTTTCTCGCGCTTCCCGCCTGTGGAATTCCATTCCACATGCCTGCTTCCCCGATGGCTACAATCTCCAGGAGTTTAAATGTAAGGTCAATAGACACCTCCGAACACACTAACTTGCATCTATTCTCTCAAACACTCTCACCATCTAATCAACCCTCATTCTCGATACCCTTACCCGTCTATCACCCTCCTTCTGACATTTCCTATATCTACCCATCCTTTCCCATCACTTCCCCGACACTATGTAACCCCCTGCGCTGTAGTGGCAGTGGAATGCCTTGCTCGGGGTGAAACGATTAAAAAAAAATCTTGTCGGATTCCGATTTATATATTTAATAATACACTTACTCGCAATTCATCAGCAATGTGTTTTATTGAAGACGGCTGCCAATCTACTGCGATTAAGTGTGTTATTCAATTTTCGATTTCTCTTGTGTTCGTAAAAGTGTTTTGTTTCCTGAACAAAAGTGTGTAAAAATTGTCTAAATGTTCTATATTATCTGAGCATATTCCGCTATTCAATTAGACATTATCACGTTTTTTTTTTTAAATTTTTTTAGTTTTTTTACTTAATATGTGGATTAGTATTTTTTTTTTAATCATCTCACCCCAAGCAAGGCATTCCACTGCCACTATTGCGCATGGGGCTACATAGGGGAAGGTAAAGAGAAGGAGTGGTTAGACATAGGGAATGTCAGGAGGAAGGTGACAGATGAGTAAGGATAGCGAGGATGAGGGTTGGGCAGATGGGAAGAGTGTTTGATAGAACAGGAGCAGGTTAGTGTGTTAGGAGGTGTCTATTGACCTTACATTTAAACTCCTGGAGATTGTAGCCGTCGGGGAAGCAATCGTTTGGAAGAGAATTCCACAGTCGGGAAGTGCGAGAAAAGAAACTGTTGGAGTAGAAGTTACGGCTGCATTTTATCGGTTTCACTGTAAAAGGGTGGGATCTAGTTGCTAATCTAGTATCTCGTTCAAATTCGTATTTAGTGGGCACTAGTGATCTAAGTTCATAGGAGCAGAAGCCGTGAAAGTATTTATAGAAGAGACACAGGGAAGCCACGTCGCGCCGGTGGGATAGAGACTGCAGGCGGTCTGCCAAGTCGGTATCTATCACATTACAGACCCTCGTCTGAACCTTATCGAGAAGCCCGAGGAGAACAGCAGGGGCACCCGACCAGATATAGCAGCAGTATTCAATGCACGGGCGGATGGTAGATTTATAAATGTGCAGGATAGATTTAAACTTCCGGGCCCTACACAGAGAACCGACTTTCATAGCAGCGGATTTAGCAATGGATTCGATATAGTCATTCCATTTGAGGTCCGCTGAAAGTGTGAGACCAAGGAGGCGCAGTGTTTTACTCTCTGGGAGGCAAGCCTGGTCCATGCTAATGGGAGGTAGGTGAGATTGTCGATGATGGTTAATTGAGAGTAGCTTCGTTTTAGAAGCATTAAAATTTACTAGACATTTCTTACCACAGTCCAATATGTAGTATGTATGTGTAGCTATATAGATAGGAATATCTTTTTCCAAACACAGTCAGCACATTATGGCCATGATCATAGTAGGTGCCATTAAGTGTTGCTTTTTTCTTCTTTCTTTTTCTTTGCATTTAATGGCACGAATACAGCGAACATTTTTATTTGGTAAGTTCAATGTTTATCATCATTTATCAGAAAATATATGATATTCAGAACAAATTAAAAAAAGGTTATAACTATTAAAAGACGTGACTTCAATGTCACGTGCAACCCCGAACTTAAGTATTTGAAATCAGCTGGTACCTACAAACGTCACCGGTAATTTAACAATACCACCAATAACAATTATAATCAAATTTATACAGGTCTATCTTCTTGTATGCATATATATATATATACACACTAAAAAGGTCACTCCAGACCAAAACCACTTCAAATTGGGATAAACACTTGATTCTTTCATCTGTTTATTTATTTATCTGTTTATCCATTTAGACACATGTTGATGTGGAAAAAAACAGACCATTCAACGTGCCAGCATTTGATTTATTTTATTTTATTTTATTTTGTTTTACTGATTTTATTTATTTTCCTATTTTTTCTACTTATTTATAAAACAACAAACTCGCGACCAGAAATAAAAGGAACTCAAACGAAAAACCACAAATTTATTCGCCTAAAGAGAGTCACTTTTAGACTCGAAGCACGTGTAGCGTCACAAATACTATTATGGACACTTAATGTATCATAACATGTATAATTACAAAAAAATAAATATACACTTTAAAGAAAACGTTCACGGCTTCTCACACTTTTTATTCTATATATACGATTATAGGGTACGTATGGATGTAATAATATTCCCTGTACAAAGAAACACTATTCATAAAAAGTGCTCAATACAAAGTAGAGCTAATAATATTTATTCAGAAATTACAACATGGATTTGTTAATATAAGATATTATTATAACATATCCATGTTATATTTTCTGATAAATAATAAATATATATATATATATATATATATATATATATATATATATATATATATATAACCAATATATTACGCGGTAATACCCTTGGAAAAGTTATTAATCCGTCTCTTCCCTCCAGTTATGGGTTAAATAACAGGACATACTGGGTTCTATAGCCTTGGTCGGCAACCAGTCTACCGGAGAAAGCAATGGCAACCTACTGCGGGATAATCTTTTGCCCAGTCAGTCATGTCTCTTTCGAGACATGGTCGCCCAAACGTGTATCACGTATGGCATTTAACAGACTGACAGTAAATATCTCCTTTAGCAACATTTGCATGTCAAATTCTGGCTTTAAATAGTTGGGTGTGATCCCAAACGCAATATAAACACTCTGAATCTCTGTTCATGAACCAGACTTAGTGGAGGAGAATCTTGGACGGGTATCAAGAAAACAATATACTTTTAACTTTCAAGGATGTGGCAAGTTGACTTGGGTGACATGCCGAGCTTGAGTGTCTCAAAACTCTGTATACTTTCTAAGAAGGCAAACGCTGCATTAAACTGATTCTAATATACCAGGAAGATAAGCACTGAAATATTCACAGCTAGCAACAGTTCTGGAAGTCCATTTTATTCGTGGGTGGAAGGTGTGAACTGAACGCTAACAGTAGGTCATCATGTTATTAAAAATGATCTTATTAACACATGACTAGTGTAACGCCTTCTTTTATAGAAGTATATCGAATGAGTCAAGATTCGTGAATGCCTCAAGATATTTCCTAATTGCATTATGAACAATTCTATTTTATCCCAAGGGTAGATAAATCAATCTATCTATCTATCGCAATCTATTTCATATATATATATATATATATATATATATATATATATATATATATATATATATATATATATATATATATATATATATCTTAGGAACCTCGACGTGGTGAAATGGTTAGCAAGCTTGTCTCGCTGTTACAATTCAGTAGTGAGTTCGATCCTCACTGAGTGCCTCATTCTTTCGGCCTTGTGATACATCTAAGCGACGCTTAGAAAATCAACTATATATATCAGTCTGTTCACTATCTATCTATATATTCGCAATGTATTTCTATCTATCTATCTATCTATCTATCTATCTATCTATCTATCTCCGTCTGTTCATTATCTATCTATCTATCTATCTATCTATCTATCTATCTATCTATCTATCTATCTCCGACTGTTCATTATCTATCTATCTATCTATCTATCTATCTATCTATCTATCTATCTTAGGGCACCTCGGCGGGGTATAATGGCTAACCAACTTGTCTTGCTAGAATCTATTACAACTGAGTAGTGAGTTCGATCCTCACTGGGTGCCCCATTCTTTCGGCCTAGTGCTACATCTAAGCGGCGCTTAGAAAATCAACTTTATATATATCAGTCTGTTCATCTTATATCTATATATTCACAATGTATTTCTATCTATCTATCTCAGCCTGTTCCATATCTATCTGAATCTGTTGATATCTATCTATGGAGTGATTGAAATGTAACTCCCTGTTTGGTGTATAATGGACTCTTCCGTCTAACTATAATCATACATAAAAGAGGGAGTTGCTTTTCAGTCACCTTATATATATATATATATATATATATATGTGTGTGTGTGTGTGTGTGTGTGTGTGTGTGTGTGTGTGTGTGTGTGTGCGTTGTGGTGCAGTGGATATCGATTCGGAACGACAAATCAGGGTGCCGAGTTCGAGTTTCAGTTGAATTCCTTGTATTCACAGACAAATATCCTTGGGAAAGGTATTAATCAGTCTCTTCCCTCCAGTTAGGGGTTAAATAGTAGTACAGTCTACCGCAGAAAGCAATGGCAACTTACTGCCCAGTCAGTCATGTCTCTTTCGAGACATGATCTCACAAAGCGTGTATCACGTATGACACTTAACTGAACTGTATATATATATATATATATATATATATATATATATATTAGGACCTTGAATAAGAAACATGACATGTCACGTAACCTATTGTCCATCGCTACTCACTAATTTTTGTCCATCTTTTGAGAGACACGTCTTTTGAGGCTAACTACGAGTTGAACAATTTTTTTTTCGTCTTCATAAGAATGAAAGTATTGCACAGCCAGACCATGTGCCATTGATCGGAACAAGTGATAATCGGACACGGCAATGTCTAGTTAATACGGCTGGTCGGGTAGGAATTCTCATTTAAGCGTTTCCAAATAAGTTTTCATCCGTTTTGCAACATGTGACCTAGCGTTGTCAAGTTGCCAAATCACTTTTATGTGTCTCTGATCGTATAGTGGCCGTTTGTTCTTCAATGCTCGGCCTCAGGCACATCTGTCGTAGCCGATAGAGATGTTCCTTGATGATTTTGTTGGTTTTATCAGCTCATAATAAACTACGTCCAGCAGACCCCATCAAATGCAAAGCAGAAGCTTCGAATCATGGATATTCAGCTTTACAGCCGATGTTAATGCATGGCCGAGCTTAAACTACGATCTTCTTCGCTTAGGATCATCCTAGTGTATCTACTTTCTATTTCCGGTCACGATACGATGCAGAAAAAACCTTTCTTTTTCTGCAATTGAAGTAGGTGTTCAAACGTGACAAGACGCCGTTCGACGACTCTCGGCTTCAACTCGTACGGCACCCAATGCCCTTGCTTTTGAATCTTTCTAATGCTTCAAACGTTTCGAAATAGTTATGTAATCAACTCAAAAAAACCTTTCTTTTTCTGCAATTGAAGTAGGTGTTCAAATGTGACAAGACGCCGTTCGACGACTCTCGGCTTCAACTCGTACGACACCCAATGCCCTTGCTTTTGAATCATTTCTAATGCTTCAAACGTTTCAAAATAGTTATGCAATCAACTCCTAATGATTCTGCATGTTCAGCTTGCACCTGACATGAGTTCTCATAAAGTAATGCATCTAATTCTTCATCTTCAAACTTTTTCGGCGTGCTTAAGCTTTCCTTATTCTCAACATCAAAATCATTTTTTTAAGTGTCTAATCTAATATTGTTTCCAACAGAGTACGATCGCCGTAAATGTCAACAAGTATTCCGTATACTTCAACTGCGGATTTGTTTTGAATAAAGTAGTGTAGTAAAATTCCCCGCAAGTACACTCTCTTTGACACGAAATCCGAAATGTTTAACTCTATGAAAAACGAAGTTGTTTACACTTCAGCAAAATGATATTCACTGGATTTCAAGCATGCTTATAGTACTTCCTCATAGAAGCATTACCATCTAAAACTACACGCACCCATCTGGTAGAAAACTACGAGAACTTATTCAAGGTCTTAATAGTAAAATAAAATATATCTTAATAACCTCCTAGGCACCGATAGAAAGCAAACTATGGTAACAGGTTCGATTTTCGTTGGTATTTAAATCCAGTTCTGTCTGCTAATTTGATTTTAAATGCTTCATCGTATTTTCCTGATGTGACGTGTCTTTTCAGGATTTTAGGGACCATGACTCTTGACAATTTCTTTTTTTTTTCTTTTTTTTTTTTTGTAGCTCTTAGTATTTTTTTTATTTTAGATATCTCACCTAACGCCTGTTCTACTAATAATTTACACAAACTCGTTGGGAGGTTACGCGACGTTTTCTTCTGTTTTTCTTCCCTTCAATATGCGTTGTGATGCGTTGTGGTGCAGTAGATATTAGCACAAAACGATAAATCGGGGAGCCGAGTTCGAATTTCAGTGTTATACCACCGACGTATACCAGAAGCCGTATACTGTATAACCTGGAAACCAAAATGACTACTTGTTGTACAACCCGGAGACAAGGATGACGATATTTAAACTGCAGTCAAATCGACATGTATGCTGTATCCACTTCAATTGAACGACGATTATTAATTTGACGATGGCGTCCCAAAACTTGTTATCTTCTCGCTTCTAAAATTGCTTGCCTTTTCTACGCGGGTAAAATGACGACATTCTCACTTAATAAAATGACGACCATAACACGTATATATAAACAAATGTAGACAGCATATCATTTATTCACTCATCAGGTGACTTGTCGTAGAATAGAAGATGGGTTCGAAGGCGTCAGCACGCACGCATCAAGTGGACAGAGTGTAGTAAAAAAAATAGATGAGGGGGGGTCAAAAGGTGAAGTGTGACGCTCGTCGGCAGGCCAGCTATTTTTCTTTCTCTCAAGGAAATGGATTTCAAGTTTCCATTTCTCGGTCATTACACTGGGCAGTTGTGAAACGTACACCAAAAAAGCCGCTTCTACTTCCTCTTAGTCAGTCTGTCTGTCAATCTCACGCCCAACCTTGACACACGCAATCAGCCGAAAAAAGTGATATTATTTACTCTTCTCCCCCACTTGAGAGAGATGTGACACATGGTCTTTTTTAATGTGGGGACCCTGACCGCGACGCCCAGGTACTGGTCAAATATTACCTATCCACCGCAATGGATAGGTTCAAAACTAGTCTGAACTGGTCTTAATTGATCATTACGCCCCTGCAGCCAAAAGGCCGAGAATCGATATTTAATCTTCTCCCCTACTTGAGAGAATGTGACACAAGGTCTTTTTTAATGTGCGGACCCTGAGCGCGAACGCCCAGGTACTGGTCAAATATTACCTATCCACCGCAGTGGATAGGTTCAGAACTGGTCTGAACTGGTCTTAATTGGTCATTACGCCCCCCCCCCCAGCCAAAAGGCCGAGGAGCGATATTATTTACTCTTCTCCCCCACTTGAGAGAGATGTGACACAAGGTCTTTTTTAATGTGGGGTTCCTGAGCGCGAACGCCCAGGCACTGGTCAAATATCACCTATCCAGTGGATAGGTTCAGAACTGGTCTGAACTGGTCTGAACTGGTCTTAATTGGTCATTACGCTCCCCAGCCAAAAGGCCGAGAAGCGATCTGCAAGTACTCCTGGCGCACCGCTTTTTATGCCACTCCAAGACGGCCAAAATTTGCATGTGTGCAAATATCGTCTCGTTTTAGACCAGATAGGCACACATAAATTGTCTTTAATAGCGGCCATTTTTTTTTCAGTTATTATCTTGCAGGCAAGACACGTTCGCGTTCGTTTCGAATTCCGAGGTAAGTCATGTCTTTCGTTACACAGAGACCGCGTTCGTCCCTGGTTTTTCTTATGTCTTTCTCGGCCTGAGTTCAAATCTCAATTATCGACCGACTGCTTACTACTACCAGCAACCTGCCTCTTATATAAGCGATTACGCCATATTCTGACACATTGTTCAGATAATTTTAAAGCCCATATTATCTGATCTTAGCTTCGCTGGTTTCAAAACAAACAAATATTTTTCTGTCATGGAGAATTTTGCTCGCATTCTTAATTTTGACAACAATCAAATATTTATCAAAACAATGACTATTTTTCCATTACGAGCCAGTTTGCATATTTTTGGCTGTTTCATAAAAATACACTTCTTCAGGAAATTATTCATCTGCTCAGATAATCTACAACATTTTGACTGTATAGCTCCTGGATTATTCAAATGTCAAGGTTATAAGCAGTTCCAAGAATTATTATTAACGTACTTTTTCAAATGCATTTGCATAATCTATCCAAACTCAAAATATAGACTTTTCTTATGGCCAGCTTCATAACGCCGTCGGCTTAATGCCGATCGAAAATAACTGGCAGTTGGCATCAGATACCATAGTGACTCATCGAGCAAAGTCAATGTCAGGAGATAGATCACCCAGTGTCAACTTTGTGGCCTAATGACTAAGGATCAGTTTCACTCTGACTTTCCGACCCTTGGCTCGATAGAGTGCAAACATGGCGAATGATTTAATGATCTTTTCGACCGTGTTCCTAGAGGTTATCAATGCTGCAAACAGAACCAACAAACGGTGTTCTAATTTTACCCTGGGTCGTTTATATTCTCTTTGCATTAATATCTTTGGGAAAAGCATGAAACTGCTTGTCCCTGCGTTATAGTTGATCGTTAGTTATCCGGATAAAATTTAACGTCACTGTTATGTTAATAATTTATATTGAAATAGCAAGTGCGATTTTATGACATTTTTACCTTCACACATAGTCAGTCAGTTAAGTGCCATACGTGATACAGGCTAGGGCGATCATGTCTCGAGAGAGACATGACTGACTGGGTAGATTATCCCGCAGTAGGTTGCCATTGCTTTCTGCGGTAGACTGGTTGCCGACCAAGGCTATAGAACCCAATCTGTCCTGTTATTTAACCCATTACTAGGGGGAAGAGACGGATTAATACCTTTCCCAAGGGTATTTTCCCAAGGGTATTCACACATAGTAGTACATTTTAAAAAATGCTTTGACACTCATAGCCAACCTTGACAGATGAGGAAGAGAGACATGTAAACATTTTTTTATTAAGTTATTCAAAATATATTCAAAACAGTATTGTTTACTCTGTGACCTTTTCTCCTATTTCCTACTCAAAAATTACGCTCTCTCTCTTTCTCTCTATCTCTCTCTTCCTCATTTTTCTCTGTCTCAGCTCTTTCTCTCTCCTCTTCCTTTTTCTGTCACCCACTTTTTCTCTCTATTTCTGTCCTGCCTTTTTTCTTTCTCACCCATCTTCACCTCTCCTTCTTATTCGCTCTTACTTCCTCCATCTTTTTCTCTCTATCTCTCCTCCTCTCTCTCTCTTTTCTCTCACTTCTCCTCACTCTCTCTCTCTCCTATCTCTCACTGTTTTCTCTCTTAATGTCTCTACCTACCCACTTCTTCTCTTTTCCTTTCTATCCCTCCCACTATCCCTCTCTCTTTTTCTCTCTATCTTACTCCCATTTTTTCTCTCCATCTTCCCGTCTGTCTATTTCCTTTTTTCTCTCCTTTCCTCTTTCTCTCTCTCTCTCTCTCTCCCTTTATTTCTTCCTCTCGTTTTCTCTCTCCTACTCTCTCTTTCTGTCTCTCCGTAGCTCTTTTTTCTCTCTGCTTCCTCACATTTTTCTCTCTTCTTCCCTCTCTTTCTTTCTTCCTTTATTTCTCTCTCTTTTTCTCTCTCCTACTCTCTCTCTTTTCTCTGTCCCTCTTTTTCTCTCTCTCTCTCCCACTCTATCTCTCCCTGTATCCCCCGCTTTCTCTTAACTTCCTCTCCTCCCCTACTTTTCGTTATCTCCTTTTCCTCCTCTTTCCTACTCCCGTCCATCTCTCTTTCTCTACCTTTTTTCTCTTCCTGTTCCCTCCAATTTTTCTCTCTTCTGTATCCCCCTCTCTCTTTCTTTCCTTATTTTTCTTTTTCTCTCACCTTCTCTCTAGCTCTTTCGCTCTCTCTCTCCCCTTCTCTCTCAAAAAATGTTTAATATCTGCTTTTCTTCTTCTTTATTGACTCTTTTTTTTATCAATTTGTCTTTTTCTACGTAAATACCTTTTGCACATCTCTCTTTCTCTTCGCTAACGTCTTCTATAAATCTTTCTCTCTCTCTCTCTCTCTCTCTCTCTCTCTCTCTCTCTCTCTTTCTCTGTCTGTCTGTCTGTCTGTCTGTCGTTATATCAGTTTGTCCGTCATTCGATTATTAAAAATGTTTTATCTCAATCTCTTTTCGTGAATATTTTTGTCAATATCTGTTATTCTGTCTTTTTGTCACCTGATGTAATGAATATTATCTTTAATCATGAGCCGTTCTAAACATCGTATTTTGGCTTTAATTTCAGGTGAAAATAAATACAAAAAATTCGGATATTTTTTATGTTGTTTCTAAGCATTCGGCTCACATGAGCCACTTTCAGAGAGATTAAAGAGGCATTAACATAAAACCATTCACCATCAAAGATGATTTTTTTCTGTTGACATAAAACTTTGCTAAGCAACGATAACAGCTACCAAATAGCAGACGCAGTTTGTAAATTTTTAATGCGGTTCTATGACGTCACACCGCGTGACAGCTCGAAATGTTAACAGAACCATTTATTTAAATGCAATGTAATATGTTATGACCAGATTTAAATGTGATTTTATTAAGTGTGCGTTGTTTTGATTTAATGTAGATTGCCTCCAATATCTGAAGGTTCTTTTTACTGTGTGTATGAGTGAGTATTATTGTGTTGTTGACTAAAATCCCTGTAATCTCTCTGAAGATGGTTCGTGAGTCGAAAGCTTAGAACCAACATAATAAAAAATATCCAAATCTTGCATAATTTTTGTCTTTGTTTTCACCTGAAATTAAAGCCAAAATACGATGTTTAGTACGGCTCATGATTAAACACAATAGACATTCATTGTCTGTTATATTTAACAATATACAGTACTGTACAAAAGTATTAGGACAAGAACTATTTTATCTTTTATGAGGCATCAAAATAAAGTTTAAAATCACCCCTGTCAAAACACTTTTGCACACTACCGGTAGTATGCAAAAGTATTAGGACAGCGGTGATTTTCCTAAAAACCTCACTGAAATTCAAATACAGGGTGAAAAGCCAAGTAAATTACTAATAAGTATTGATTATTTAAAACTAGGTGTAAAAGAAATGTATTAAAAAGAAGTTATATTTAATTTTTCCTGTTTTCTATTAAACAAGTTATTTTGAAACTATTCTATTTAATATCTATGAAATATTTTGGATAAAAAAATTGATAAATCTAATGTTACTTCGCAAGACACACTTACAAATACAAGCTGTTTGGCAGGAGATACCATTAGATACATCTAAGAAGCTTGTGATGTCAATGCCTGACAGAATGAAGGCTGTGATCAAAGCAAAAGGCTATTATATTAAACATTAAATTTATTTTGCAACAATTATTTTTTCTTGTTAAAGCATTTGTTGAGTAAATCAAATAAAATTATTTTAATTAAATTGTTTATTTTTGGTCAATATGCCTCATAAAAGATAAAATAGTTCTTCTCCTAATACTTTTGCACAGTACTACATATTTAATTTCCCGGTATCGATATCAAATAAATTTTTTCGTCGTAAAATGAATTTTGAAAGCTAAATAAATCCTCTGAGTAAATGGTATCATGGCTGAGACTAAGAACCATAAGTATACTTACTTAGAGCCAAACTCGAAGCAAAAACTAAAATAAAAGGGCTGAAAAAATACAGACTTACAGGGAGATAAACAGACACACACAGAAATATGTTGCCTTATATATATATATATATATATATATATTATCGATTGTAAAAACTGCAACATTGACACTTCTAAATATCGTTTCTTATGTCTTTGTCTATGAGTGTATCAAATTTGATTAAAATCGGACCACTCCTTCTATAACCCGATTTTTTCGATTATCGATTTTCAATATTTATTGGGAGTACCTCGACACAAAACCTAACTAAGAACACTCGCAGACGCTTATAGTACAACTGTATAAATTTTCAAGAAAATCGGTTCAGCCGTATCGGAGTCTATAGGTAATAGACACATACACACAGACACACACACACAAAGTTCCATTTATAAATAAGTTATATATATATAAAGCGAGAAGAAAGGACTAAGCATAATTTCAAGAAAACTGAAGGTAAAGAAATGTTAAAAAAAGACCCCTTTATGTCAACTACAGGTCAGAGAAACTAAAATAAAACAAGTAAAGAAATTTAAATATCTGGGAAGCGTGCTAACAGAGGATGGAGAAGTGCTACGTTGAAATTTCAAGGACGCATTTCAAAAGCTAACCAGCCTACTGAGAGACAGGAAAATCTCATTGGAAACAAAGAAAAGAATGCTGGACTGCTATGTGTTATCTGTCCTTCTGTATGGCAGTGAATGTTGGACAATCTCATCAAGGATGATGGAGAGGCTTCAGGCAGCAGAAATGTGGTTTCACAGATGGACGCTGTGTTACGATGGCGTGTTAGAGAGGATGCAAACGAGAAGAAAACTGATACTTCATATAAGGAAGAGACAGATGAGGTTCCTGGGACACGTAATAAGGAAGGAGGACCTGGAAAATGTAATACTCACAGGACGGATTCAGAGAAAGAGAGACAGATGAAAGCAGCACAAACTTCCTTGATACGCCTGAGCAAACGGATGGTAGAACGGGATTTTGGAGAGATAAAAAAAGAAGAATTTTGAGAGCGGCAAGGAAGAAAGCCAAGTGGAAGTCCATGATCGCCTACGTCCTGAAGGGACATGGCAATTGAAGAAGAAGATATATATATATATATATATATATACCCCTTACATTTTAATTAATTTTGATTAAAATTTTTTTAAACTAGTTCCAACTTCTACAAGTAATTTTTTTGTGTTCTATTTATCATTAACATTTCTGCCAACGAGCACCTTTAATAATATGTTGTCTGAAAGGATCCTAATATACATATATATTTGGGCAGCAATTTTTCATTCAAATATGTTTCGTTAAAAAAGACCGATAAGGAAGATTTTTTTAATTTTTCCATTATTTTTACATGTATTCCTTTTTACTGAGCTTACAGCCATATCAGGTTGAATATACCGGTTCTCGCTCGATCACCGAAGTTAAGCAACGTCGAGCATGGTCAGTACTTAGATGGATGACCGCTTGGGAATACCAGGTGCTGTAAGCGTTTAGTGACAGATGTGCGTTGTGATGCAGTGGATATCGACTCAGAAAGAGAAATCGGTGAACCGAGTTCGAATTCCAGTTGAATACCTTTCATTCACTTAAGCACCGATACCCTTGGGAAAGGTATTAATCCGTCCTTTTCCTCCAGTTATGGGTTAAATAACAGAATAGGACTTGGGAACCCTACCCTTAAAAAAAATCCCAATGAATCTTGATACTCGAAAAGAAAAAAGTATTACTAGACACAAAACTTATATAAAAACAATAATAAATTGGTGAAAGAAAAAGGTATTACCAGCAATAAATAAATAAAATTTAGTTGGGAATAAATGACCCGCCGAGGTTAATATGCCACAACCAACAACCTTTTTACTAGATGTTATTTTTTCGGTGTTGTTATGTCCTCATGTTTCACTGTAATGTGATTTGTGTGTGTTTTTGAAAATGAGAAAAAATAGACAGACGCATACACGATGCCAAACTGCGCGCAACACGCGATCGCTTTGAAAGAACTCTCCTTTTTAAAAAAGATTAAACACGAAAAAAAGTGCATTCCAGTCAAACATGACGACATAAAACACCAGAAAAATGACATCCTTGAAAATGCCCTGTGAAGAGGCTGAAAACGCTAAGAAATATTTTGACATTGCTTATCTTCAGCAAAAAGGAAAATTTGAAAATACTACTAAAAAATCATCCTTGTCGGTTTTTTTGAACGAAAGGTATATATATATTAGTCATCCACATAACAAACCCGTTTGCGCTGTATCACAGCTCATCAGTGTGGCTAGACATATCCACTTGCTTCTGGTTGGGATAGAAACTTGACCGATTTGGTGTCAGTCGGAGTCTCTACTCCCTAAGCCATCCGTAAGCAATGTATACAGACTCCAGTCACCGAGAGAACTCAATTCATTCTGAAGAGTCACTCATATAGCCGAAGTGGAAACTGTTTTTAAAATTTTCTTCTCCAGAGAGTTCAGTCCTAATGAGAGCATAATATATTAGTCATCCATATATAAGCCCGTTTCGTTGTATCACAGCTCATCAGTGTGGCTAGACATATCCACTTGCTTCTGATCGGGATCGAAATTCGAACGATTTGGTGTCAGTCGGATATATATATATATATATATATATATATATATATATATATGCGCGTGCGTGTGTATGTGTATGTGTGTGTGTATGTGTGTGTTTCGAATATATATATATATATTATCACATACCTGTCTCGACCATCATCATCAACGTCGATTTGGGTATATTGCATTTTCACATCTATAGACAGATACGGATTATCTGCCTCAGATCATGACAAATGGACAATGATGAATAAAAATAATAAAATCAGACTGTCGTTCGATTGATATAATCGAACGGCAACCTTCCCAGGTCTGCTTCAATATATCAAAACGGGCGCTGACCAACAATTCAAGGATGAACGTCGAGACGAGATGATTTTGCTATAAAATTTTAATAAGATTTAAAAGATCAAAATAAAAAAAATATTTAAGTATGAATTAGAATTTCTAATGATCTGAACCTCAAAATTATACTCGGATATCCAACGTAGTTGAAATAGCCATTTACAATACACAACAGCAAATATGAATGAATACCGGCGACTACGAATGCAAAAGATTAACACAAGATAAACTGGGGAGAACCATATTATTTATAAACACGTGGTATGATGTATGTGGTAACATAATATTCGTGGAAGTGTATGCGTGTTCTAACATGGATCTAAGAACATAATAACTTATCTTTATACCAGTTCTTTCTCTCTTTCTTTTACTGTCTTTCCTTTTCTCTCTTCCTATTCTTTCTTTATACACTTGAAATATATGTAGTTACGACTGCTTCTGTTTCTTTCAGTTGACTATTATATTTTCAGCATACAAGTTTTCTGAAATGTTCGCACATTTCTTTATTCTTTTCTTCAACCAACGTCGTATTTTCTGTATTCAAATAATTCCGCTTTCTTCTTTATCTTCAAAATATATTCCGTTATATTTTGACTGCTCTGCGTCGCTATCTCTCTTTCTCTTTTTTACTTCTCATGATAAATCACTTGGCGTCGCTTTCTTTTTTTTCTTTGAATGAACCGTAATCAGCGTACGAATTATATTACTGCTTTTCTTCTTATCTTCGTCGCTATCTTTCTTCCTTCCTTGATAAAGCGATTTGGCCTCGCTTTCTTCTTTCAACAAGTAGGATTCAGCATATAAATAATATTACAGTTTCTTTCATCTTCATCACTATATTTCTTTCTTTCTCGATAAACGGCCCGGCTCCACATTCTATTTTTTCTTTCAACAAGTATAAACCAGCATACAAATCTTCTCTTATCTTCGTCGCTATATTTCTTTCTTTCTTGATAAAACGATTCGGCCTCGCTTTCTTTCTTGTTTTAACGAATAAGAATTTATAAGTTCGGTCTTTTTCTTATCCGGGGTTGCTTAAGATGAATTGGTTAAATTACGTATTGTCTCAAATGCGTTTTCCCTTCATTCATTATTTATCAGCGCTCAGCAAATATGACTTGTTCTGTCGAGATTCGACCTGCAACTGACTTCAGACTTTTGCTTTCCACGTGATTTGTTTTTGGCGCGAATTCTAACTCCTGCTGCTTCACGGCTTGCAACTGACTTTCAAGTGCAGCTTATTTCCTAGCTAGACATTTGTTACTAAGAATATCTAGGTCAACTAGCCTTGACCTGCTATTCCAAAGCTGACTCTAGTCTCCCACTAGATCATCTCCTTCTTACCAAGCAGAGACCATTCTCAATATATGTGTGTAGACTAGTGTGTGCGACTGTCTGCGACTATCTTTATCCGTAACAATATATATATATATACATATATATATATATATATATATATATATATATATATATATATCACGTGGTGTGACGTCATAGAACAGCTTTACTAATTTACGACCTGCGTCTGCTATTCCGTGACTGTTATCATCGTACAGAAATGTTTTATGCCAACACAAAAGAATATCATCTTTGATGGTGGATATCTTTATGTTAACGTCTCTGCAGCCGAAAGCTTAGAATCAGCGTAATAAAAAAAATTAATGGTGGACAATTTTCTTTATTTACACTAGAAATTAAAGCTAAAATAAGACTTTTAGTACGGCTTATGATTAAAAATAATAGACCTCATAGTCTTTTATATTTAACAATGTATTAGATAATTATCTGCTGCCAAAATACATTATATATATATATATATATATATATATATATATATATATATATATATATATATATTGTCATCCGCAGACAGATCAGATATATATATATTTTCGTTTAGACTGTGAAATTTTGACAAATTTTCCAAACAAAATGTCTCATAAATATTTAGGCTGATATATATATATATATATATATATATATATATATATATATATATATATATGTAAGAAGATATTTTGTTTGGAATTAAAATATATATATATATATATATATATATATATATATATATATATTTTAATTCCAAACAGAATATCTTCTTACATACCAGTATTGATTAAAAAATAATGTTCAATCAAATAAATTATATATATTATATATAACTTCTTCTGAAAGAATCCCTTTCGTCCAGTAAATTGACAGAATATAATGTCCAAAATGGATCCTTTAAGAGGAATTTTAAAAATCTGTGCCAGCAAATTTCTGTTTAACTATAATAGGGCGTCCATAGAGTTCGTGTGCACTTAAAAAATTTATAACTTCATTTGTATTTGCGATAGAAATACTTTCTATCACAAATAAAGTTAGAATTTTTTAAAGTGCACATGAACTTTATGAACCCCCTATATATATATATATATATAGGGAGAGAGAGAGAGAGAACGTAAGAGAAAGGGGGCTTAGAAATAATCCGGACAGATAGACACGAACAGACAGATAGATAGACACGAACAGACAGATAGATAGATAGATAGATAGATAGATAGATAGATAGATAGATATTTGTAAATTTTTCCTTATTCATATGAACATAGCGGTATTGATTTGAATATATCGGTCGATATGAATAGACTAGCAAAAAGTAATGGTTATTAACAGACACTAATCAATACATTGATATTAGGATCAATGCCCAAACCGATTGAATCACTAATCAGGTTCCTTTATTCTACAGCCGATTAGTCGGTTCCCATCGCGTCGGCAGCGGCGGCGCTGGCACAGAATCTTAGAGACGAGAGGAAATCTTCGAAAATAGCCTAAGTATAATGAAGACCAGAAATAAATTTAAAAAAAAAATTCTTCATCCCAGAACGGAAGAAAAATCCTTGGTAAGCCTCAATCGATAGGAAATAATTTTAGTAATTAGGTGAGGGTGATTAGAATGGCGAATCTCTTTTAGCAGACCGCGAAAGCCATTTAAGTATGTTTCACTAAAAGTGATGGGGCAGAATTTTCTCACTTTTCATACATTCGGACGGCTCTCTGAAAAACCCGAGTGACGATAGCGTCATCAGAAACGTTGTTTTAAGTATTAGGGTGTGGTTTAAGAGATTGTTAAATCGCATTGCTTGTAGCAGGACAGATATATAGTTTGATATTGGCTGATGTGACATACATAGATTTTAATTGCATCGGACATCAATGCATTGGATATCGATGAATGGGATATCGATCACTTAAACCTGAAAACGGGGAATTTGGACAATGGCATGAATTTAGACGAGATATGCTCAGAAAATGATTTTTGAATTTATATATAGAGAGATGCCAAGATAATCCAAAAAGATCTGCTTTATATAAAATATGAAGCAATAAGTCTGTATAGAGAACTCAGTGGATATTATCCAGAGCAATATGATATACATAAAGGAGAACTCAAAACATCATCTAAAGTGGTTATAAATTATAATCCATTTCAATGAGCTAATGAACTCATCTCATCAGATCACGTTTTATTTGGTATGGAGATTTTCTCAGAATAACCCCCCTCCCTCAAAAAAACTTTCAACTTAAATGGAAATCAAGTAACTTGACCCAAAATAGAACGTTTTAGACTTATCTTGTTAGGGTCACCAAGGTTAGGGAAGAAAAGGTTCATGGGTCAAAATGAGTGACTATATATATATATATATATATATATATATATTGTAATAGTTGTTACAATGGTTTACAAATTCATAGTATCACTACACAAACATTTTTGGGTTTCGAAGCTAGCCCTATATGTGGACTGTTTCATCTTCAGGTTTTTTTTTAAATATATATATATATATATATATATATATATATATATATATATATATTATGCTCTTATTACGATTGAGCTCTCTGGAGAAGAAAAATTTTTTTAAAAACAATTTCCACTTCTGCTATATGCGTGACTCTTCAGAAATGAATTGAATTCTTTTGGTGACTGGCGTATGTATACATTGCTTCTATACAACACGACTCCGATTGACACCAAATCACTCGAGTTTCGATCTCGGCTAGAAGCAAGGGGATGTGTCTAGCCACACTCATGAGCTGTGATACAGCGAAACAGGCTTGTATGTGGATGACTAATATGATATATATATATATATATATATATATATATATATATATATATATATATAGCTTAATTACTTAGTTTTTGGTCATAATAAAATTAGACCAGTGAGCATTTGTATTTAAAAGTGTTCAATACAATTATACTGTAAAACTTCTGAATGTTTTCCATTTGTAAACGAGTTATTACGCGACCTAGGTTTCTACCATGAGTGGTGTCTTCAATTGCAAATCGCCTGAAGACACCACTCATGGTAGAAACCTAGGTCGCGTAATAACTCGTTTACAAATGGAATATATATATATAGTCATCCGCAGACAGCTCTGTTTCGCTGTATCACAGCTCATCAGTACGGTTAGACTCCGTTTGCTTTTTAACCCAGGATTGAAACCCGACCTATATATATATATTTTAATCATATCACCCCGAGCAAGGCGGTAACACCACTGATGTGCAGGGGGCTACGTGAAAGTGAAAAGATTGGAAAAGAGAAAACCGGAAACCACATCCTAAACAGGGAACAAGGGATGAGTCTCTTCACCTGTTCAATAGACGTGGGTGGAGTGTGAACCGAGCGATAGTTTAGTCTATCTACTCCAACTGAAAGAAAAGAAAAAAGAAAAAGAAAAAGGAGTGAAAAGATTGGAAAAGAGAAAACCGGAAACCAAATCCTAAACAGGGAACAAGGGATGAGCCTCTTCATCTGTTCAATAGACATGGGTGGAGTGTTAACCGGGCGATAGTTTAGTCTAAAATATATATATATATATATAAATAATTTTTATATAATTTATGTCTTCAAAAGAAAAAACATGAGACCACACGAAAAATTACGTGAAAACTTGACCATAATATCTTGTCATTTTTAATGAAGCCTGCTTTAAAGAAAGGTTGCTGTTGAAAAACACAGTTTTTAAATTACATGACCTGGCAGGAAAGAATGGAAAGCAAAAGAACATTCCGGAAAAAAAAAACTTGTTTTACAAAAAATAGCGAAGACCAAATTTCACTCTACTTTTCAAACATACATAATACTTCATATATTCTCTGACACGTAAAATAAAACCCATTCCCGATAATGGCTAAAAATATAGCCGAAAGCGCTGGCAGGAACAAAACATCCGGACAATTTTGTATAATGTACGTCCTCAAAAAAAAAACAAAAAGCAAAAAGCAACTTAAGATCACATGAGAAATTACGTATAAATCTTAGCTTGCTGTCAATTTTAATGAAACCTGCATATATATATATATATATATATATAGAGAGAGAGAGAGAGAGAGAGAGAGACAGACAGACAGACAGACAGACAGACAGACAGACACAAAATAAAGATAAGTTTCCTTAAAAACGACTGACAATTTATAGTAATTTATTTTTCTTGTTGGTTGCTGGGTCATGTAATTTTGATAATTGTGCATTTCGGCAATAACCCCTCTTTTGTACATGTTTCTTTAAAATTGACAGACAAGATACTACAATTACTTTACTTTTTGACTGCCGGGTTATGTAATTTTCTAATTGTGTATTTGGGTAGTACTCCCACTTTTATACATGCTTCATTAAAAATGATAGACATTATAATGTGTTTACTTTTCTTTGTGGCTGCCGGGTCATGTAATTCTATAATTGCGCAATTCGGTAACAATCCCTCTTCGATACATGTTTCATTGAAGTGACTGCCAAAATACTGCAGCTACTTTTCTTGGTTGCTGCCGGGTCATGCAATTCTATAATTGCGCATTTCGGTAACAATCCCTCTTCGATACATGTTTCACTGAAGTGACTGCCAAGATACTGCGGTTACTTTTCTTGGTGGCTGCCGGGTCATGTAATTCAATAATTGCGCAATTCGGTAACAATCCCTCTTCGATACATGTTTCATTGAAGTGACTGCCAAGATACTGCGGTTACTTTTCTTGGTTGCTGCCGGGTCATGCAATTCTATAATTGCGCATTTCGGTAACAATCCCTCTTCGATACATGTTTCACTGAAGTGACTGCCAAGATACTGCGGTTACTTTTCTTGGTGGCTGCCGGGTCATGTAATTCAATAATTGAGCATTTCGGCAACAATCCCTCTTTTATACATGCTTCATTAAAAATCACTTACAAGATTCTGAATTTATTTTTCTTTTTGGTTGCCGGGTCATGTAATTTAATAATTCCGCATTTCGACAACAATCCCTCTTTGATACATTTTCATTAAAAACGACTGACAAGGGGTACTTTGCTTGTTAACGGAAAGAGGAGAAAAGGCACTGCTTGATTTCAGTGAGAAAATGTATAAAACAAAGAACAAAAAGAAAGAAAGAAAAAGAAAGAAAGAAATAAATAAAGGAAAATAATGATTTTTCAAATGATTATAAAAATTTCATTTGTACCCCCTTACTTCTTAAAATAACAACCAGCATTCATATTTATGATAGTTATTGGAATATTTTGTTAAAGATTTTAAGTTTAAGTATATGACGATCCGGCAAAGGAAGGTCTTCGCATATTTTATTGTCATAGAACTTGCCATGAGCTTACTCAATTATCAACTAAAGAATTAAGATTCATTAAAAAATTTATATCGAAAAAACATACAAATTTTACGCGTTGATCTAAACTCGAGAAAGTTAAAAGTAAGCATAAATTAATATTAATATATGACAAAGATTAATATTTTTTTAATATCTCACCCCAGGAAAGGCAATGAGGTCACTGAATGTAAAATAATATAAGATAAGGAAGTCATTAACAAATCATTTATCTCATATATATATATATATATATATATATATATATATATATATATATATATATATATATCACTTAAACGTTTTTAGTGGATACCCATATATAATAGTTATAATAGGGATAGCTATTATCTTCTCAACATATCCCAATAAATTCTGCCTCTTACTTTGTAAGCCTCGATCTCGAATGCGCTTTGCCCTTATATGGAGTAAACATTATTGTAAAAGAAAATGTAAAACCGTAATTCATGAAGATTTGACTTCATTAAAATATAAGGTTAAACTAACTCTGTCGCAATTATTAACTAAAGAATTAAGATTCATAAAAAATGAATGTAGAAAAACCGTAAAAATTTTACACGTTTATCTAAACTCGAGAAAGTAAATAGTAATCTAAAATTAATATTAATATCTGACAATGCTTAATCTTTTTTTAAATTTCACTCCAGGAAAGGCAATAAAGCCACTAAGATGCAAGCAGTCACTGAGTGTGAAATAAAATGAGATAAGGAAGTCATTAAGAAATCATTTATCTCATGTGTGAAAATCTTTGCAAGCCTCTCGCTGTTCTATCGCTATTTTTCTTTATAATCATATCGCCCCAAGCAAAGTTATGAGAAATAGTGACAGGTTATAGGTGGTGTCAGGAAGTGGGTAAGAGAAGGATGAGAATACTGATGAGAGTGGAGTGGATGGGGAAAGGAACATGAGAGAGGGGATGCAAGTTAGTGAGATATTACATGACTATTGACTTTACATTTAAATTCTTGGAGATTGTAGCTGTCGGGGAAGCAAGTAAACGGAAGAGAATTCCACAGACGAAAGGTGCGAGCAAAGAAGCTGATGAAGTAGAATTTCGTTTACATTTTCTGAGTTTCATAGTAAAAGGTGGGACCTAGTTGCTAATCTTGTGGCACGAGTAAATTCATACACAGTGGACACCAGTGAGCTAAGTTCGTCGAAGCAGAAGCCGTGAAAGTATTTGTAGAAGAGACACAGGGAAGCCACATTGAGCCGGCGACTGTATCTGAGCTGCCAAGTCGGAATCACATTACAGATTCTCCGTTGAATTTTGTCAAGGACTCCTAGGTGGATAGCAGGAACACCCGACCAGATATGGCAACAGTATTCAATGCTCAGGTGGATGGTAGATTTATATATGTGCAGAATGGTTTCTAACGGGAAAAACTTCCTGGCCGTACAAAGAGAACCGACTTTCTTAGCAGCGGATTTAATTATGGATTCTACATAGTCATTCCACTTGAGGTCTGTTGTGAGAGTTAACCCGAGGAGACGCAGTGTTTTGCTTTCAGAGAGACTAGCCTGATCTATGTTAATGGCGGGGTAGGTTTCACAGTAAAAGAGTGGGAGATAGCTGCTAATTTTGTGGCTTCCATTTTGCGATAGAAGAAACTGTTAGCATAGAACTTACGTTTACATCTAGCCGTTTCTACTATAAATATATAGAAAAGGCTTAGTGAAGCAATTTTATAGTGGCTTGAAAATGAATGAAACCGAGATATAAAGTCAGTACCAATAATATTGCTGATTCTTCTGTGGATTTATTTTTTTCTATCTGTATCCATGTTTATTCTCATTATAAATTCTAACATCGTTCCCAAATACATCTCATTGTCTTATTAACGTTTCACGTTTCCAGTACCTACATCAAAGAAAAAAAAATCATTAAAACGATTTTAGAGTCTAGTTAGGTTTTAGTTGCTTTGTGAAATGGCTTTAAACTAGCAAATCTAAGTATGAATTTTCAATATCGGCTAAGAGTCGATTGGATTGAATTTTCAATTTGATATCGGCTAAGAGTCTATTGGGTCGAATGTTGCGTGCCACCTTCCGTTCCTCGACACGCGTAAACGGTACCACCAAAAGCGATCATTTCAAGCGGGTGTATAAGAAAAAAATGAAATGTTAGCTTGCGATCTGACGTCAGTAATTAGATTATCAGTTGCAACTTTAGTTGTCTGTCATGGTTCACTGATACGAGCAGACGACACAACAGTGTCAGTCATAAAAAAAATCGAACAGGCGTCGAGAAATGAAAGCGGTTACAGCACAAACGGTAGACATTTCGACACACGGACAGACAGAGAGAGACAGGTAACTACAGGATGCGCAATATTATCAAAAGGTTGGAGGCGGGGTGAATCAATTTCACAAGGTTTAGAGAGCTAAAATTATGAGACCCTACCATACCGTGATGATCAACAAATTTGTTTTCCAAATCAATTCTATATGGTCAGTTCGTTCCTAACTTTAAGTCCTACGATTATGACCCTGTCATGCCGAACAAGGCTAACATGGATAGATTAATAGTAGAATGAGCAACATTACCAAACATGGGGCATATATCAATTTGACAAGGTTCAGAAAGCCTCAAATACGGCTTCTTACCATATCGTAATCATGTAATCGATCCCGATATTTATCGGTGGTGCCTCGACACAAAACCTAGCTAAGAACACTCGCAGACGCTTATAGTACAACTATGTAAATTTTCAAGAAAATCGGTTCAGCCGTTTCGGAGTCTATAGATAACGGACACACACACAGACACACAGACACAGACACACACACAGACACACACACACACACACACACACGATGAGTCAAGTAACAGGACAGATTGTGTTCTATAGCCTTGGTCAGCAACCAGTCTACCGCAGAAAGCAATGGCAACCTACTGCGGGATAATCTTCTGCCCAGTCAGTCATGTCTCTTTCAAGACATGATCGCCCAAGTGTGTATCACGTATGGCACTTAACTGACTGACTGTAAGAACTGCAACCTTGAAACTTCTGAATATCGTTTATGTCTTTGTCTATAAGTGTATCAAATTTGATTAAAATTGGACCACTAATTCTATAACCTGATTTTTTTTATTATCGATATTTATCGGGGGTACCTCAAAACAAAACTTATCTAAGAACACTCGCAGACGCTTATAGTACAACTATGTAAATTTTCAAGAAAATCGGTTCAGCCGTTTCGGAGTCTATAGGTAACGGACACACAAACACAGACACACACACACACAGACAAAGTTCCATTTATAAATATCTTTAGATTAGATTAGATAGGTATCCACTAAAAATAACGTTTAAGTGATATATATATATATATTTATATATATATAGGGTGTCCCAGAAGTCGCGCACCATCCAAATTTTATAAAAATACATATGAATATCAATTTTATTGATCATAATCATAACAGGTGCTCAAATTGTTCACCCTCTGTTTTAACACAAGCATCATTTTTCTGCCTGTGTTTTACGAATACGATGTACTGATTATTTGCTAATCGTTAGCACCTGGCTTATTTTCCTTACTGATTTCTCGCTTTGATGTGGCACAAGGCCGAAAATATGGGGCACCCAGTGAGAATGGAACTCACTACTTAATTGTAACAAGTTCTAGCGAGACAAGATTACTAACCATTACAGCATAACGGAGCGATGTATTTCATGATTTTGTGCTCACCTTCACCTGAGATAGATAGACAGGTAGAAAGAGAGAGTGGGGGGGTGACAGAGTGAAAGGAAGATGAGAAGACCAGATAGAATGACAGTGAGAAAAAGTAAAAAAAAAATATGAACGAATGTTTGAAAAAAGTAGAGGAGGAAAAAAAAAGATTCAACAAACATCTCCACGAACTGAACTTCACACAATTATTTTCTCAGCAATTTTCAACTGGATTGCAAATGGCGACAGTACAAGTATTTCTCCTTCGAGACGACCAAGCTCAATTTCATTTATTGTGGCGTCAATCATTACACTATCCAACTCACTCCATCCATTTCACTCTTTCTGTATTAACCGCTCTATCTATTTATCTGTCTGTCTGTCTGTCTGTCTGTCTGTCTATCTATCTATCTATCTATCTATCTATCTATCTGTCTGTCTGTCTCTTCATATCTATGTGTCTATTGCGCCATATGTATGTATCTATTTAACTATGTATATAATATATATACAGATAGATAAATATATATATATATATATATATCTCCCTCTCTCTCTCTCTCTCTCTCTATATATATATATATATATATATATATATATATATATATACTTAATTTATTTGATTGAACATTATTTTTTAAATTAAATATGCCGGTTGAAACCATTTCGTTAATCATCGGGACTTTCCTTCACAGACACACAGACACGCGCGCGCGCGCGCACACACACACACACACACACACACACATATATATATATTACGCGAGAAATGCGACAGATATAGAGAGAGGGGGTAATAAAGAAACAGTTAGATAGATGCATATAGTTGACACCAGATATATATATATATATGTGTGTGTGTGTGTGTGTGTGAGTGAAATGTGTATGCATGCATATATATATATATATATATATATATATATACACATTTATTATATATATTCATTTATATAATATTATTATATTATATATATTTAAGCTCTCACACCCTGATTGAGCACTCCGGAAGAGTGGGAGACTTTGTAAACAGTAGCTACTCCGGCATATACGCATCGCTCATTCAATTATGAATTGGAGCACCCTAGCTATTGGGCGTGTTTATACGCGCAAAAAAGCCTGCCTTCTTCTACCGGACGCTCGTGGCCTAAGTAGAATCGCCGACTGACGCCGATTCGGTCGGGTTTCAATCCTGGGTTAGGAAGCGAACGATGTCTATGACGTACTGATGAGCTGTATGTAATACAGCGAAACAGATCTGTCTGCGGATGACTATAATATATATATATATATATATATATATATATATATATATATGCAATTTGTTATATATATTGTACTAGCAGTATGGCCCGGCGTTGCTCGGGTGTAATGAAAGCTTTAAAACTAATTTATGGTCCTGGAGCTCAGACTCTTTGGACGTTGGCATGAAAGACTAAAAAGCAATAGTTGTTTCCATGAATGGATGCAAGTCAAATATTGATTTCCTGGTATCGATAGCAAATAATTTTCTTTCGTCATACACTGAATTTTGAAGGCTAAACAAGTCCTCTGAGTAAATGGTATCATGGCTGAGACTAAGAACTATAATTATACCTACTTAGAGCCAAACCCGAAACAAAAACTAAAATAAAAGGGATGAAAAAAAAAATACAGACATCGAGGCAGATAAACAGACACACATACAAACATCTTGCCTTATATATATATATATATATATATTATCGATTTTCTGCACTATTGTAAGAACTGCAACCTTGAAACTTCTGAATATCATTTCTTATGTCTTTGTCTATGAGTGTATCAAATTTGATTAAAATCGGACCACTCCTTCTATAACCCGATTTTTTCGATTATCTATTTTCGATATTTATCGGGGCTACTTCGACACAAAACCTAGCTAAGAACACTCGCAGGCGCTTATTGTACAACTGTGTAAATTTTCAAGAAAATCGGTTCAGCCGTTTCGGAGTCTATAGGTAACGGACACGGACACACACACACACACAC
>JBBBDQ010000544.1:2677500-2732500 GCA_037127315.1 Ascarosepion bandense
TGAAATAGAGGGAAAAAATAAAAAATATTTTTCATCAAAATCTGACCAAATCGACCTTCTCACTATAACTGAACATTTAAAAAAATACCTTAAAAACCCACCATTTTGGTATTAAATAACCCACAGAGGTTGATACGCCGTTAAACAAAACTGAAACCCTTGTTTAAGGGTTAACAGTGAAGAAAGATACAGAATTTCGGTCGAAAATTTTAATGAAGACTGAACAGAACAAAAACTTACACTACAAGAAATATAGTACGAATGTCACAAAATTTCGCAAAGTCATACACGGAAGGAATTTTAGGTTGCACACCGATGAACTCTATTATCAATTTATGATTGGGAAGAAAAAGGAAATTGGTTTTGATGGTAGAGTACATATTTTGACGGAAATCTTCAGCGCCAAATATTTCTTTGTTTAATAAGTATTAGCGATGTCTGAATCTAACGAATAAAAGATGAAGAGTCTGTCACGTATTTTGGAATCGTCAAGGAATGTGAAATATTCAGACGAAACGAAATGACTCCATGCATGTTTAAAGAGTATATTTTCGTTTAAGGATTAACAGCTTCTTAGCTCCAACATTAACTCCAACAGCTTCTTTTCTCGCGCTTCCCGCCTGTGGAACTCCCTTCCACAAGTCTGCTTTCCCGACAGCTACAATCTCCAGGTGTTTAAATGTAGGGTCAATAGACACCTATCACACTAACTCCCAATTATTCTCAGAACACTATCATCTACCCGTCCCTCATTCTCGGTATCCTTACGCGCCTATCACCCACCCTCTGACATTCCCTATATTTAACCATTCTCGGTATCCCTACCTGCCTATCACTCCACCCCGATACTTCCTACATTTAACTACCTCTCGGTATCCCTACCCGCCTATCACCCACCCCGACATTTCCACGAATCATTCTGTATCCCTACCCGCCTATCACCCACCCTCTGACATTTCCTATATTTAACCATTCTCGGTATCCCTACCCGCCTATCACCAACCCTCTGACATTTCCCTATATTTAACTATTCCCGGTATCCCTACCCGCCTATCACCCACCTCTGGATACTTACTATATTTAACCATATTCCTTTGCATCCCTACCCGCCTATCACCCACCCTCTGACATTTCCTATATTTAACCATTTCGGTATCACTACCCGCCTATCATCCACCCTCTGACATTTTCTATTTTTAACTACTCCTCGTGGTATCCCAACCTGCCTATCACCCACCCTCTGACATTTCCTATATTTAACTATTCTCGGTATCCCTTTTTACCCGCCTATCACCCACCCTCTGACATTTCATATTTAACCATTCTCGGTATCCCTACCCGCCTATCACCCACCCTCTGACATTTCCCATATTTAACCATTCTCGGTATCCCTACCTGCCTATCACCAACCCTCTGGATACTTATATTTAACCATTCCTCTTGGTATCCCTACCTGCCTATCACCCACCCTCTGACATTTACTATATTTAACCATTCTCGGTATCCCTACCTGCCTATCACCAACCCTCTGACATTTTGGTATTTAACTATTCTCGGTATCCCTTTACCTGCCTATCACCCACCTCTCTGACATTTTCTACATGACATTCTCGGTATCCCTACCTGCCTATCACCAACCCTCTGACATTTCCTATATTTAACCATTCCCGGTATCCCTACCCGCCTATCACCCACCCTCTGGACATTTACTATATTTGACTATTCTGTATCCCTACCTGCCTATCACCCACCCTCTGACATTTCCTATATTTAACCATTCTCGGTATCACTACCTGCCTATCATCCACCTCTGGACATTTCCTATTTAAATCATTCTCGGTATCCCAACCTGCCTACTCACCCACCCTCTGACATTTCCTATATTTAACCATTCTCGGTATCCCTACCCGCCTATCACCCACCCTCTGACATTTCCTATATTTAACCATTCTTATTCCTACCCGCCTATCACCCACCCTCTGACATTTCCTATATTTAACCATTCTCGGTATCCCTACCCGCCTATCACCAACCCTCTGACATTTCCTATACTTAACTATTCCCGGTATCCCTACCCGCCTATCACCCACCCTCTGACATTTACCATATTTAACCATTCTCGGTATCCCTACCCGCCTATCACCCACCCTCTGACATTTCCACATTTAACCATTCTCGGTATCACTACCCGCCTATCATCCACCCTCTGACATTTCCATTTTTAACCATTCCATCCCAACCCGCCTATCACCCACCCTCTGACATTTTGGTATTTAACCATTCTCGGTATCCCTACCCGCCTATCACCCACCCCTCTGGACATTTACCACATTTAACCATTCTCGGTATCCCAACCCGCCTATCACCAACCCTCTGACATTTACTATATTTATCACCTCGGTATCCCTACCTGCCTATCACCCACCCTCTGGACATTTCCTATAGCTTAACTATTCCCGGTATCCCCTACCTGCCTATCACCCACCCTCTGACATTTCCTATATTTAACCACTTTGTATCCTTACCCGCCTATCACCCACCCTCCTGACATTTCCTAAGTGTTTAACTATCTTTGTATCCCTACCCGCCTATCACCAACCCTCTGACATTTCCTATATTTAACGGCCTCTCGGTATCCCTACCCGCTCATCACACTCCTCTGACATATCATATATTTAACCATTCTCGGTATCCCTACCCGCCTATCATCCACCCTCTGACATTTACTATATTTAACCATTCTCGGTATCCCAACCCGCCTATCACCAACCCTCTGACATTTATTATATTTAACCATTCTCGGTATCCCTACCCGCCTATCACCCACCCTCTGACATTTCCTATATTTAACCATTCCCGGTATCCCTACCCGCCTATCACCCACCCTCTGACATTTCCTATATTTAACCATTCTCGGTATCCTTACCCGCCTATCACCCACCCTCTGACATTTCCTATGTTTAACCATTCCCGGTATCCCTACCCGCCTATCACCCACCCTCTGACATTTACTATATTTAACCATTCTCGGTATCCCTACCCGCCTATCACCCACCCTCTGACATTTCATATATTTAACCATTCTCGGTATCCTTACCCGCCTATCACCCACCCTCTGACATTTCCTATATTTAACCATTCTCGGTATCCTTACCCGCCTATCACCAACCCTCTGACATTTCCTATATTTAACCATTCTCGGTATCCCTACCCGCCTATCACCAACCCTCTGACATTTCCTATATTTAACCATTCTCGGTATCCCTACCCGCCTATCACCCACCCTCTGACATTTCCTATATTTCACCATTCTCGGTATCCCTACCCGCCTATCACCAACCCTCTGACATTTCCTATATTTAATCATTCACGGTATCCCAACCCGCCTATCACCAACCCTCTGACATTTCCTATATTTAACAATTCTCGGTATCCCAACCCGCCTATCACCCACCCTCTGACATTTCCTATATTTAACAATTCTCGGTATCCCTACCCGCCTATCACCCACCCTCTGACATTTACTATATTTAACAATTCTCGGTATCCCTACCCGCCTATCACCCACCCTCTGACATTTCCTATATTTAACAATTCTCGGTATCCCTACCCGCCTATCACCCACCCTCTGACATTTACTATATTTAACCATTCTCGGTATCCCAACCCGCCTATCACCAACCCTCTGACATTTCATATATTTAACCATTCTCGGTATCCCTACCCGCCTATCACCCACCCTCTGACATTTCCTATATTTAACCATTCTCGGTATCCCTACCCGCCTATCACCCACCCTCTGACATTTCCTATATTTAACAATTCTCGGTATCCTTACCCGCCTATCACCCACCCTCTGACATTTCATATATTTAACAATTCTCGGTATCCCAACCCGCCTATCACCCACCCTCTGACATTTCCTATATTTAACCATTCTCGGTATCCCTACCCGCCTATCACCCACCCTCTGACATTTCCTATATTTAACCATTCTCGGTATCCCTACCCGCCTATCACCCACCCTCTGACATTTCATATATTTAACCATTCTCGGTATCCCTACCCGCCTATCACCCACCCTCTGACATTTCATATATTTAACCATTCTCGGTATCCCTACCCGCCTATCACCCACCCTCTGACATTTCCTATATTTAACCATTCTCGGTATCACTACCCGCCTATCACCCACCCTCTGACATTTCCTATATTTCACCATTCTCGGTATCCCTACCCGCCTATCACCCACCCTCTGACATTTCATATATTTAACCATTCTCGGTATCCCTACCCGCCTATCACCCACCCTCTGACATTTCCTATATTTAACCATTCTCGGTATCCCTACCCGCCTATCACCCACCCTCTGACATTTCCTATATTTAACCATTCTCGGTATCCCTACCCGCCTATCACCCACCCTCTGACATTTCATATATTTAACCATTCTCGGAATCCTTACCCGCCTATCACCCACCCTCTGACATTTCATATATTTAACCATTCTCGGTATCCCTACCCGCCTATCACCCACCCTCTGACATTTCATACATTTAACCATTCTCGGTATCCCTACCCGCCTATCACCCACCCTCTGACATTTCCTATATTTAATCATCCTTTCTCCACTCTATGTAGCCCCCTGTGCAGTAGTGGTAGTGACATGCCTTGCTCGGGGTGAAACGCTTATATAAAAAATAATTTTAAAAAAAAACAGTAAAGAAGGATGCAGAACTACAGTCGAAAATTTTAACGAAGATTGAACAGAACAAAAACCTTACACTGAAAGAAATATCGTACGCAGTTCGCAAATTCATACACGAACGGAATTTTCGGTTGCTCTATTATCAATTTATTATTGAAAATAAAATAAAATAAAGCAATTCCTAGATATACAGAGAATAGATTACTATCTATCTATCTATCTATCTATCTATCTATCTATCTATCTATCTATCTATCCTGGTAGCTCTTAGCACGCCTTCTTATATATATATATATATATACTGGTGGATTATCAAGCGTTATACAAAAAAAAAAAAACTCCTGAAGTGTTCGAGGATACTGCCATTCATTTAAATGCAATATGTGGTGCACGCTTGGGCGATCATGTCTCGAAAGAGACATGACTGACTAGGCAGCAGATTTTTCCAAAGTAGTTTGCCATTAATTTCTACGGTAGACTAGTTGCCAGCTAAGGCCTTAAAACACAATCTGTATTAGTATTTAACCCATAACTGGGGGAGAAGAGCCAGAGTAATACCTTTCACAAGGGTATATGCGTGTAGGTGAATGCAGCGAATTCAACTGAAATTCGAACTCGTTTCTCCGATTTCTCGTTCCATGACGATATCCACTGCACCACAACGCGCATCTTACATACTGCCATTACAACATTAAAAAGTGAAATAAAAAAATATAATGCAATGTATTAGAAGAATTACCAGTTACCCTGCAATAAATAAAAGAAAAAGCAGAAAGAGCAAAAATAAAAACAAATACTACAGAAATTAAGAACGAACGCAATTGCAACTCGAACCCTTACTTGCTATTATGAGAGAGCACAAAGAATTGTAATACGTAGCATCATCTTCTTCTTCTTCTTCTTCTTCTATGTGCCCTGTATCTTACGGACGTAGGCGATCATGGCTTTCCACGTCTTCCTATTCCTTGTGGCTCTTAGCACGCCTTCTCCTGTTACACCATGCAACCCTCGTTCCATCATCCACCTGATTCGGTCCTTCAAATATGTTATCCGTTGCTTTCCCCTATCTATTTTCCCCTCTGTCTGGCCTGTTAGTATCAGATTCTCCAAGCCCTCCTTTCTCATTGCATGTCCCAGGAACTTCAGTTGTCTCTTCCTGATGCGCAGTATTAATTTTCTTTTCGTTTCCATCATTTCTATGACCTCAATCCACGATATTCGCAGCATCCTTCTGTAGAATCACATCCTTCTGTAGGATCACATTTCTGTTGCTTCAAGTTTTTCCTTCATCTTTGATGATATTGTCCAACATTCACTGCCATATTGAAGAACTGACATCACATAGCAACCTAGTACCCTCTTCTTTGTTTCTAGTTAAAGTTTCCTGTGTCTTAATATTCTACCCAATTTCTGGAATGCATTCTTTGCCATGCCAATTCGTCTTCGGATCTCTGTGTTGCACTTTCCGTCTTCTGTTAGAACACTTCCCAGGTATTTAAATTTTTGTACCTGCTTGATTCTAATATTCCCCACCTGTATTTGGCATTTTGGGTTGCTCGTTTTGCTGATGACCATGCATTCGGTTTTCTTGCAGTTTATTTGTAGTCCTTTTTGTCACTCTCTTTAGTTACCTTCTGTAGGAGGTCTTCACGAATAGGAAAAATGTAAAATCGTAAAAGGGAAAAAATGTGAGCACTAATTACATTATAATCAGCTTTAGAGAAGAAGATTTAGAGAACATTTACTGAAGAAAAACCCGAAACAATAGAAGAAAGTATAAAAATACGGCATGATGTATCTAATGGGTCAGCACCTCCAGAATGCGTCAACCAGTCAATTAAGGGCCATACGTGATACACGCTCGGCCGATCATGTCTCAAAAGCGGCATGAATGACTGGGTATAAAATTTCCCGTAGCAGGTTGCGTCTACTTTCTGTATTGCCAACCAACACTAAAGAACCCAATTTTTCTGCTATTTAACCCATAGCTGGAGGGAGAAGAGATGGGTTATACAATATGATTATATTTATTAGTATTAATTAGTGGGGGATCAGTTTATTACTTTATAATAATAGAAAACCGATTCCCTACTTTATGCTCACTAGAAGCTTTACTTATGTTCCCATCTATTATATTCAAACAGTCAGTTAAGTGCCATACGTGATACACGCTTGGGCGATCATGTCTCGAAAGAGATATGATTGACTAGACAGAAGATTTCCCGCAGTAGGTTGCCATTACTTTCTGCATTAGACTGTTTCCAAACCAAGGCTATAAAACCCAGTCTTTACTGCTATTTAACCCATATCTGGAGGGAGAATGGTAAATTATTATCTTTTCTCAAGGGTAAGTAAAAAAGCAACGAATTCGGTTGGAATTCGAACTCGACTCTCCGATTTCTTGTTCCGAACCGATATCCACAGCACAACTAGCTTGAACCTACATGCACGATTCCCAGAAAAAGAAAACTGGAAAGATGTGGTACAATGCCAAAGTATGGAACACCCAGTGACGATCGAACTCACTCCTCAATTGTAATTATTCTAGCAAGACAAGCTTGCTGGCCATGACAACACCTCGAGGTGCCCCGCCGCTTAGTTGTGGTGCAATGCCAAAAGTATGAAGCACTCAGTGAGGATCGAACTCAATAGAAATGATTCTAGCGAGACAAGATTCTTAACCATTACACCATCTCGAGGTGCCCAAAGGGATTATCTAAGCGCCGCTTAGATGTAGCACAAGGCCGAATGAATGGGACACCAAGTGAGGATAGAACTCACTCCTCAAATGAGGCCGAAAGTATGTGGTACCAAGTGAGGATCGATGTCACTACTCAACTGTGACGATTCTAGCGAGACAAGATTGCTAACCATTACACTACCGCGAGGTGCCAAAAGCTAGCAGAGTGGATTCTATCTATCTATCTATCTCTGCCACTTTCTTCATATCTATCTATCTATCTATCTATCTATCTATCTATCTATCTATCTATCTCTGCCACTTTCTTCATATCTATCTATCTATCTATCTATCTATCTATCTATGTCACTTTCTTCGTATCTATCTATCTATCTATCTATCTATCTATCTATCTATCTATCTATCTCATATCTATCTATCTATCTATCTATCTATCTATCTATCTATCTATCTATCTCTGCCACTTTCTTCATATCTATCTATCTATCTATCTATCTATGTCACTTTCTTCGTATCTATCTATCTATCTATCTATCTATCTATCTATCTCTGCCACTTTCTTCATATCTATCTATCTATCTATCTATCTATCTATCTATCTATCTATCTATCTATGTCACTTTCTTCGTATCTATCTATCTATCTATCTATCTATGTCACTTTCTTCATATCTATCTATCTATCTATCTATCTATCTATCTCTGCCACTTTCTTCATATCTATCTATCTATCTATCTATCTATGTCACTTTCTTCGTATCTATCTATCTATCTATCTATCTATCTATCTATCTATCTATCTTGCCACTTTCTTCTATATCTATCTATCTATCTATCTATCTATCTATCTATCTATCTATGTCGCTTTCTTCATATCTATCTATCTATCTATCTATATATCTATTTCTTTCTTTCTTTCTTTCTATTCATTTATCTATTTATGTCTTTATCTTTCTTTTCTTCTTTTCTATTCATCTCTATCTATCTATCTATCTATCTATCTATCTATCTATCTATCTACTAAATTAAAATGAAATCTTTATTAATAACAGAAATGTCAAAAGATGGACGCTGAGGTGTAAATATTACACCTCCGTTTGATAAATGAACTAGTCTAGAGATTTAAATGAAGAACTCCGAGCAGTAATCGTTCGCAAGCATGTCTCGCTAGAACCTATTTTTCGATCTTCACTGGATACCTTATATAATCCATAAAATAAACTCGTTGCGGTCAGTCAGTCTGGCTCGCAACTGTCAATCCACCGTCGAGAAGAGAACGATTCAGTGAAGAATTCTGCAGACACCAAAGTGCAAATTCAATCAGTTAAGTGCCATACGTGATTCACGTATAGGCGATCATATCTCGAAAGTGACACGATTGACTTGATAGAAGATTATTCCGCAGTAGGTTGCCATTACTTTCTGCAGTAGACTGATTGCTAGCCAAGGCTATCGAACCAAATCTGTCCTGTTATTTAACCCATAACTGGAGGGAAGAGACGGATTAATGCCTTTCTCAAGGGTAATTGCGCGTACCCGATTTCCTCTCCCAAGTCGATATCCACTGCACCACAACGAACATCCAGTGCAAATTAATTGAAACAAAACGAATATCTCGGTCTTGCTTTAGTTCTTTGTTTTTTGGTATATCTGTAATTTTCTTTTGTTGTATTCATCTCTCTTTTTCCTTTTCTTTATTCTATCTATCTATCTATCTATCTATCTATCTATCTATCTATCTATCTATCTATCTCATTGTATTCATTATCTATCTATCTATCTATCTATCTATCTATCTATCTATCTATAATTTCTTTCTTTCGATCTATCTACTTTCTTTCTTTCCTTCTTTCTTTCTTTCTTTCTTTCTATATATTTTCTTTCTACATTTCATTCTTTTCTCTCTTTACTTCATTCTATCTATCTATCTATCTATCTATCTATCTATCTATCTATCTTAGAATGTCCATTATCTATCTATCTATCTATCTATCTATCTATCTATCTTAGAATGTCCATTATCTATCTATCTATCTATCTATCTATCTATGGTTAAATAAAATAAAAACAAGAGGAAAACTATTTTAAATCGCCTACGCATTTCGTCCTGTGATGGATTTTATCAAGGCAAAAAGACGAAATGAGCTTTATTCTAAATTACCTATCTATGAACAAACAGTGTTGGCAACCACAAAAACGCTCACAAATCATCTCAAAAGATTAACAGAATATTTTAGTTTTTAGAATTCCTTCATGTGTAGTGCAAAGTCACGTGATATTAAAATGAAAGGAATTCAACCGTTTTCTTTTAACTTTTTATTATGTATGTTAGTCTGTTTTAGTATAATTTTCATAAGTAAAGGTGACATTGGGAAAAATCCTGTGGGGGAAATTGATGTTTTGGTAGAACTAGATGGCGGCGCTCTCGAGAACTTTTCTTCTGAATAAATTGTTTACTCTTTTTATTGGTGTGGCATTTTTAAAATCGAAATTGTGGTTGAATTTATTTCTGTGAATCACTAATGCATTTGTTAGATTATTATTAGTGATGTCTCTTTTGTGTTCATATATACGTTTTTTTTAGATTTCTACTTGTTTCTCCGATGTACATGGAGGAAGATTCCCGGCAATTTATTCTGTATACACCTGCTTGTTCATCATTTTGATTTCGGTTATTTTTAGATCTGATAATGTCCATAACAGTTTTCGAGGTAGTTGTTACTATGTGTTTTTTCTTTATATGAGATAGATTGTTTAACATATTAGATGTAATGTAGTTGGTTGGTAGTATGATGTATTTGTCATTGTTTAGATTATTATTGTTAATGGTGTTTCTTTTGTTGTGGTTGTATATATTATGTGCCTTTCTTTTTGCATTGTGAAGAAAGTGATATGATTCTCTTTATATTTAACGTTATGTCTCTTTTCTACCTATCTATCTATCTATCTATCTATCTATCTATCTATCTATCTATCTATCTATCTATCTATCTTAGAATTTCCATTATCTGTCTCTATATATATGTAAACGATGCAGTATTTTCTAGACCCAACACCAATATCAAATTACACCCACCACACCTCACCTGTGACAGACAAAATATAATATATTTTCTCTTTTGTTCAATATGTCCAAATAGTGGATATATTGGTGAATCTGTAAACAGTTTTAGATTCTGTTTTAACAATCATAAACTAAGCATACGCCAACACAACCCTTATTCACCCATAGCTGAACACTTCAATCAACCAGGACACACATTAGAAAACTGCAAATGTTTACTGATAGATTCCGATTTTAGTTCCACATACTCAAGCAGAAAGAAAGAAAAATACTGGATTTTAAAATTAAATACATATAGACTAGGGTTAAATAGGGACTTAGGTATTTTGAATCTTTATAAATATTTCAATAGTTAAACATTTTTTAGATACACTTAAAAATTCTTTCTTTAAAACAACATTTAAAAGTATTATTACAGTTAGGTTAACGTTTAAAAATATTCAAACAACTCTATCGAGTCACGTGATGTAAACATCTCGCTACAGACGCTTCTCACGACGAACACTTCTAGTTTAACATTTGAAATCATTTGTTTTTGATGAAAGGCCGACGCCGGTCTGAAATATCAAATATATATATATAATAATAGAAATAAATAAATACTGTCAAAAAAATACATTTTTAAACTTACAACTTTTTAGTAGTTTTTCCTATACATATTAAGACAATATACGTGGATTATCATTATGCTATATATATATATATATATATATATATATATATATATATATATATATATCCGAGTGAGTACAAGAAAGAATTTTTTCCACCGTCCAAAACATTAATTTAAAACAGTGCTCGATATATGATGAATATTTATTATAAATTATGTTTGTAGAAACTGTAGAAACCCCAACCAGTGACCCATGACCAATAAATGTCTGACGAAATCTCTGATATATATGTGTTCGATTTCATCCATAGAAAATCCTAAAGATGAAAAAATATGTATTGGGAATACCATGAACGTATTTAAAAAGCGCTTTTACAATCACCTCTCATCCTTCAATAACAAAGAAAAACAAAACATGACGTCTCTCTCTAAATACTTTTGAAAATTAAAAGACGAAAATAAAACACCTAAGGTTAAATGGAAAATCCTCAAACAAGCAAGAACAGCAAAATCTAGAAAAGAATCATGTTTTCTTTGCCTTCAAGAAAAAATAGAGATCCTTAAATATATAAATAGTCACAAGCTTTTAAACCAGAGGCACGAAACCACAGTAAACTGTAAGCACATTAGGGACCTAACCCTACAACCATGCTAGGAAATACTAGGAGTTCGATTAGATATTCTTATTATAAAATATTAAAAATGCTATAGAAAAAATCGATCTAATAAATCCTTAAAGTAAGGTCTAATACCCGCAAAAACATCTAAATAAATAAAATGTAAAATTAAAAGAAATAAACAGGTTCCCAAACTATAATCTATGAAAAATTAAAAATTAAACAAAAACAAATCAATCCCCTAAATCCAAAATTAAGATTAAAATATACAAATTTAGATAAATTATGAAAAACTGATAAAATACAAATTTACGTTTACCCTCTAAAAAATACAAATTTAGATTTTTTATAAATAACCTCGCCTAAATACAAAACACTCCACACTTTAATAGATCAAATTACTAAAGTCTACAGCAAAGTTTAATATTCCGAATTAGATTAGAAATCTACCCGTAAATACAAAATATTCCGTACCGGAAAAATCAAAACTAAACGAAAAAGAAATTGCATTTACTTCCTAAAAAATACAAGTTTAGATTTTTTGGAAATAACTTTGCCTAAATACAATAATACTCCACACTTGAATAAACACCTCTATCCCGCTAAAATAAAAATATAAAAAACAAAAATATAAAACAAAAATATTCCGTACTGAAAAAATCAAAATTTAAAAAAAAAGACACCCCACCACTATCACGCCTATCTAAGGAACCCCGAGGAAGACAGCCTCGCTACTAAATGAAAGAGAAATATTCTTAAGGTCAACAAACAAGATGAGTTCCCCAATCACAAAAAAAAACCCACACAAACACGCAAAACTGACCAAGTAATCAAACCCCTCCACACACCCTCTTTCTTCGAAATTCTAACCAAAAGATATACCCGACCGATAAAAACGTACATTCCAACAGAAAATGCCATTAATCAACAATTTAGCACTTACACACCAGGTTCTTCAAAAGTCTAACGGTCAACACGGAAGACACATTCCCTTCATTATCAATAACCCGAACCAACCCCCCCCCCGCAACAAAAATGAACCAAATATAGACAGCGGATGATTTCAGTTCTTGTCTATTCTTCCTGATGAAACGTTGGACACCCAACGTTGAAACAAACATATGATTGGAGAGGACATATACAGAAAAAATTATGTACATGTTCTAAAAGATAATTTATAATATATATATATATATATATATATATATATATATATATATATGATTCTCTTTATATCTGTGTCCCTTATCTATCTATCTATCTATCTATCTATCTATCTATCTATCTATTAATCTATTATTCTCATGCTGAAGGCGAGTCGTAGCAGAAGAGGCCCAGAAATCTATAGTTCTGTTTGTGAAATATGGCTTCTTCAAAGAAATTTTCAAGCCAGGAAAGAATGCCGACTACCGTCTCGACACTGGCTTCTCGTACTCTGGCCTCAACTTCATAAATTGCGTCAACAAAATGCGATGTTTCTTTTTCTCATTCGCTTTTATTATACGTGAGGGCCAGACTTGGTATAATTGATTCTTCAAGGCAGCCGGAGAAAAAACTTCAGGAGAGCGTCTACCCACTTGTTGACGTAGCATTTCTTCAGATTTTAACGTCTATCAAATTTGACAGCTTCAAAGTTCGACGCTACAAAATTCCCGCCCCCCTCTGCTGGTTTCATACCGTTTTTGTCTTATATCCTAAACTTCGACAAAGGTAATTCATCACTGTCAGGAAACCACTCTCACGATATTTTCTGTCCAATTCTTAAATAATCCTGGCCCTGCCTCCACATTCGTTCTGTAACAAGACATCCTAGAGGTAAAAATACCTGATTACGTGTTTCCTCAGAATTTTTAGAAAGGGGTGGGAATAAGAGATAAGAAGAAGACTGTTAATAGCGTGTCCTTCCTTACGTTAATTACACGTAGCTTGGAGCAAATATCTGGTTTACCAGGGAGGACATTAATTGCGGGTTGTAATCACTGAGACAGATGGAATTAGAACGTATCCGAAATCAGTGACGGAAGAGAGAGAGAGAGAGAGAGAGAGAGAGAGGTAGGGATTAATAAAGGTGAGTAAGTAGAAGAAAAGAAGAGAATGGATACATCTGACATAGTGAGGGATAAATAAATAAAAAGAGAGACTGTAAAGGAAAGAGACAGGAAAGCGTAGAAGAGAGAGGGAGAGAGAGAGATGAGGGTGTAAAAGAGAGATAAAAGTTTTGTATACTAATGCGACATAGACTGTATAACCTGCGAACCAATGTTGATGATCGGCTTGAAATATAACGGCGGACAAGGCGTATATATTGTTCCTGATATATATATATATATATGTATATATATATATATATATATATATATATATATAATATTTATTAATAAATTATAACATTGATATGTTATAATATCACTACAAAAGATGACACGTTGAAGATTGGGAATGTAGACGAGCGAGAGACTTGAAGAGAGGAAAATGAAGGGAGGCAAGAGAGAGAGAATGATGCCTGTGCAGAGAGAGATTTGAGAGGTGAGAATGTAGGAGAGAGAGAGAGAGAGAGAGAGAGAGAGTGATGATGGATTGGAAGAGGGGAAATTAAGAGAGTGTAGAAGAGACAGTGATGAAAGATTAGAAGGGTGCAGAAGAAAAGGCGAGATGAAAGTGTAATTGAGAGATAGGGTGGTGACGTTGTAGGCGAGACAAAGGAGAGTGTGGGGAAGGAAGAGTAGAAGATAGAGGTAAGAGCATAAAGGAGTGAGAGTGATGACGGTGTAGGAGAGAGATTATTGAGTATTTAGAGAGAGATTGGTAAGTGTGTGAAGAAGAGAGAGATAAGTAATGAGAAAAGGGGAGATTTCAGTGTAGAAGAGGAGAGATAAAAGTGTAGAAGAGGGGAGATGAGTGCAAGAAGAGGGGAGATGAGAGTGTAGAAGAGGGGAGATGAGAATGTAGAAGAGAGTGATGTGTGTGAAGAAGAGAGAGATGAGAATGTAGAAGAGGGGAGATGAGAGTGTAAAAGAGGAGAAATGAGAGTGTGAAAGAGAGGAGATAAGACTGTAGATAAGAGGAAATCAAAGTGTAAAAGAAGGGAGATGAAAGTGTAGAAAAGTGTGTGTGATGAGGGTGAAGAAGAGAGAGATATGAGTGTAGAAGAGAGTGCGTGATGAGGGTGAAGAAGAGAGATGAGAGTGTGAAAGAGGGGAGATGAGAGTGTAGAAGAGACTGAGATATGTGAGTGATGGGGTGTAGGGGAGATAGATGAGTGTAGAAAAGTGAAGAAGTGTGATGACTGTGTAGAAGTCAGAGAGAATGAAAATGGTGTATACGAGAAAGATGAAAGTATATAAGAGGAGATGAATGGACGAGAGTGAGTGATGACTGTGTATATGAGAGAGTTCAGAAGAGAGAGATGGGAGTGTAGAAGAGTGAGATATATAAGGGAGGGAGGTGTGTGTGTGTGTGTGTGTGTGTGTGTGTGTGTGTGTGTGTGTGTGTGTAGAAGAGGGGGATGAGTGAAAAAAATAGAGAGTAATGACTATGTTGAATAGGGTCAGGTGAGAGTTTAGGGGAGAGATATGTGATTATAGAAGAGACTGAGCTTTAACAATGTGGAAAAGGAAGAGGCGATTGTGTGGAAGGGTGAGAGGAAAATGTAGAAGACAGGGACAGGAAAGTATAAAGATCCTTCTGTAGCTTATAGTGCGTTTTGACTTTTGCTATCTTTTTTTCTTTTTTTTTCTTTTTTTGTTGTGTTTTTTCGGGGTATTTTTCGTTTTTTTTCGTTTTTTTTTCTTTTTTGTTGTGTTTTTTCGGGGTATTTTTCGTTTTTTTCGTTTTTTTTTCGTTTTTTTTTTTTCGTTTTTTGTTCGTTTTTTTTCGGTTTTTTTTTTTCGTTTTTTTTTTGTTTCTTTTCGTTTTTTTTCGTTTTTTCCGGTTTTTTTTCGTTTTTTTTTCGTTTTTTTCGTTGTTTTTCTTTTTTTTTTCGTTTTTTTTTTCGTTTTTTTTTTCGTTTTTTTCCGTTTTTTTTCGTTTTTTTTTCGGTTTTTTTTCGTTTTTTTCCGTTTTTTTTTCTTTTTTCCTACTTTTTTTTCGTTTTTTTTCGTTTCTTTTCTTTTTTTTTTCGTTTTTTTCGTTTTTTTCGTTTTTTTTCGTTTTTTTTCGTTTTTTTTCGTTTTTTTTCGTTTTTTTCTTTTTTTTTCTTTTTTTTTTTCACCTTCACGGCTTGTGAGGGTGAAAAAAAATACTTATCATACTTATTGTTTCTCTCTTGTCTTCACTGCATCCTGTTAGTGTCAAATTCTCCCAGACTCCTTTCTTCATTTTTAGGATTGATGTGGATGTAGTAGAGGGAGAAGGGGATATAGAAAGAAAGGGAGGGGGAGAAAAAGAGATAAAATTGTAGAAGAGAGTGAAATGATTAGAGAGGAAGATATGAGAGTGTAAAAAAGAGATGAGAAAAGAGTAGGGCTGAAAACTGTGTAAGAAGAGAGAGAGAGTGATTATAGAGTGTGTAGAGAAAACTCTTGGTGGGTGGGTAAACAGAGAGAGATGAGGGTAAAAGTGACAGATGGGAGTGTAGAAGAGAGAGAGAGAGAGAGAGAGAGATGAGTGTATAATAGTTACGAGGGTGTGGTAAAGAGGGAGCAATGATCGTGTAGACGAGAGAGGTGAGTGTATCAGAGGAGGGGATGAGAGGAAGAGAGTAAGTGATGACTGTGTATATGAGACAGAGAGGTGGGAGTTTAGAAGAGAGAGATGGGAGTGTAAAAGAGTGAGATGTAGAAGGGAGAGAGATGATGAGTATAGAATGAGAGTGCTATGCGAGTGTAGAAGAGAGAGATAAATGTAACACAGAGAGAGTGATGACGATGTAAAAGAGTGACAGGTGACAGTTTAGCGGAGAAAAATGTGAGTGTAGAAGAAAGGAGAGGGAGAATTAAGAATGTAGAAGAGAGAGTGGTAATGGTTTGGAAGAGAGAGATGAAAATGTGGAAGACAGAGACAGGAGAGTAGAAAGATTTACTTGCAGCTCGTAGTGCGTTTTGTCTTTTCGCCATAAAATGTAACCGCAATTTCTACTCCAATAGCTTATTTTCTCTCACTTCCCGCCTGTGGAACTCCCTTCCATATACTTGCTTCCCCGACAGCTACAATCTCCAGGAGTTTAAATGTAAAGTCATCACTCTCTCTCTCTCTCTCTCTCTCTCTCTCTCTCTCTATCTTACATTCTCACCTCTCAAATCTCTCTCTGCACAGGCATCATTCTCTCTCTTGCCTCCCTTCATTTTCCTCTCTTCTAGTCTCTCGCTCGTCTACATTCCCAATCTTCAACGTGTCATCACTTTCTTATACACCTTCTAACATACAAACTCGCATCCATTCTCTCAAATACTCTTCCCACCTACATCCTTACCCGTCTATCACCCTCCTTCTGATATTTTCCTATCTATATATTTTCTATATCTAACCACTCTTTCTCAACACCTTCCCCTATGTAACCCCCGGCACAATAGTAGCAGTAGAATGCCTTGCTTGTGGTGAAATTAAAAAAAAAATCCCCAGTCAGGTTAGTCAATGTTTCAGTTTTGCCTTCAATACGCCCTGTTAGTGTCAAATTCTCCAAGCCCTATCAAGAGATAAAACTGTAGAAGAGAGAGATGCGGATGTAGAAGCGAGAAAAATGGGAGTGAGATATGACAGAGTGGGCGCGGGAGAGAAAATGAGAGTGTAGATGAGAGAAGAAGGAGGGTGTAACTGAAACTGAGAGTATAAAAGAAGATATGACGCAGAAGAGAGAGGACTGTCCAGCCTTCATTTCTTAATCAGTTGCTAAATTTTGGAGGGCATATTTTAGAGGGTAGATTACTTAATGCGACTTCGTAACAGTTCCCAGATATTTCAATTGTTGAACTAGATTGGTTTTAATTAAACATGATTGTGTACTCACCTTCAACCTGAGATAGATAGATAGATAGATAGATAGATAGATAGATAGATAGATAGATAGATAGATAGATAGATAGATAGATATGAAGAAAGTGACATAGATAGATAGATAGATAGATAGATAGATAGATAGATAGATAGATAGATATGAAGAAAGTGGCAGAGATAGATAGATAGATAGATAGATAGATAGATAGATAGATAGATATGAAGAAAGTGGCAGAAATAGATAGATAGATAGATAGATAGATAGATAGATAGAAGAAATGGCAAGAGATAGATAGATAGATAGATAGATAGATAGATAGATAGATAGATATGAAGAAATTGGCAGAGATAGATAGATAGATAGATAGATAGATAGATAGATAGATAGATAGATAGATATCAGGTCGTCCCATAAGTTCTGTCCGATTTTCACATAAAGAAAACACTTGACCAAAATGTATTTAATGAAAATTTAATCATCAGTGTCAGCCAGTTAAGTGCCATACGTGAAACACGCTTGGGCGATCATGTCTCGAAAGAGACATGACTGACTGGGCAGAATATTATCCCGCAGTAGGTTGCCATTGCTTTCTGCGGTAGATTGGTTGCCAGCCAAGGCTATAGAACCCAATCTGTCCTGTTATTTAACCCATAACTGGAAGGAAGAGACGGATTATACCTTTCCTAAGGGTATTTGCGCGTAAGTGAAGGCAATGACAGTGTACATTCCTTGATTTTCTAGGACTTCCTTCCATCTATTTTTAAGTTGATTAATCCCATTAAGGTAAAACTCTATTGGTTTTGAAGCGAAAAACTCAGCAATGTTAGTTCCGACCTCTTAGCTTGTGAAAGTTATTTCCTGCAAATGATTTTGTAAACTACGAAACAAATGGTAGTCTGAAGGAGCAAGGTCGGGAGAGTAAGGTTGATGTAGAACCTTTTTGCAATCATGCTCTCCAATCTTCTGTGATGAGATTTTTGCAGTGTGAGGTCGGGCATTGTCCTGATAAAACATCACTCTTTTTCGATTCACTAAAGCGGGTTTTTTTTTCTTTCTTCAAAGCTTCGTTCAAACGCTATAATTGCTGACAGTAGACTAGAGCATTGATTGTTGCATTAGGTGGTAACAATTCAAAGGGAATTCCTTTGCAATCCCACTAGATAGAGAGAAGAAACTTTTTCTCATGAAGTTCCTTTCTCAGTTGTGGTTGGACCTTTCCCTTTTTACCAAGCCACTGTTCACGGCGTTTAACATTACGATAAAAGATCCATTTTTCATCCCTAGTTACAAGTCTATCTTAAAATGGTGAAATGAGTTTGCGAGAATGGAGCGAAGAGCAAATGTCAACTCGGGATTTGCGGTTGCTTTCCAAGTTGCTGAAGATGACAATGAACAGTTTTATGGTTTGAATTAAGCTTTATTGCCAATTCTTCAACTGATAATGCATGATTTTCTTCAAGTGCTGCCTCAAGAAGGTTCTCATCAAACTCAACTGAATGACCTGCTTGATCTCCATCTTCAAGGCTGAAATCTCCACTTCTAAATTTTTGCGAACAATCGTTATTCAAGAAATCATTTTCATAAGCAGAGTGAATGTTTTCTGCTTCTGTTGCAGGGTTTCCGTATTTTTTATTTTATTATTTTATTTTATTTTATTATTAAATGCTCCTTGGTTACATCCATGTTAGAAGGACATTAATCAAAATAATTCTTATTTTTATTAATCTGTATTAATAGAAATAATGTAGATATGTCGATCGATAGAAATATATATATATATATATATATATATATATATATATATATATATATATTTCTATCGATCGACAAATCTAACGGACAAACTGGGATAGATAGATAGATAGATAGATAGATAGATAGATAGATAGAAAAGGACAAACTGAGATAGATAGATAGATAGATAGATAGATAGATAGATAGATAGAAAGAAAGAAAGAAAGAAAGAAAGAAAGAAAAGGACAAACTGAGATAGATAGATAGATAGATAGATAGATAGATAGATAGATAGATAGATATTTATTTTCCGTTGTCAAGTATGTGTATATTCTCAGGTCAGTTTGGTTTACTTCTTGTTTAATAACAGCGCAGTCAATGTCGTCATTTGAGTCCCGTTTCTGCATTCCATAATTTTGTGATCTCCTTTGCGTTCGGCCGCCTGGTGACCCTCGTTCTTTTGATGTTCCGGTGTGATACTAAGTCGAGAGTCCAACTGGGTTTGTCCTAACTGGAGCACGGTTCATTACCCCACAGTCACCGCAAATGAAATTATCTTATATTGTAAATACCTATTGGTAAATAGGTCCCAATCCGTTAATATAGTTACATGAAACCGCTAATTCTACTCTAGCAGTTTCATTTTTCGTACTTCCTGCCTTCCATATATATCCTTCCCTTATATCTACAAAAGTTTATGTGCAACGTCAATTGCTTCTTGATTCCCATCTATCTATTATCAGATACCTTTGGCAAATGTATTAATCCGTATATTCCCTCCAGTTATGGGTTAAATAATAGAACAGATTGGGTTCTATAGCCTTGGCTGGCATTCAGTCTACCGCAGAAAGCAATGGTAATCTACTGTGGGATAATCTTCTGCCCAGTCAGTCACGTCTCTTTCGAGACATGATCGCCCTAAGCGGGTATCGCGTATGGCACTTAACTGACTGATTATGAAACTTCTTGATTTCCATCTATCTATTATCCTTTCTTCGACAACCTCGGAAAGTTATTTCCCTTTTCTGTTCCTTTTCTTTTCTCTCGGTGTACCTCTCTATGCACTACTGCCTTGCTTGCGGTGAAACAATCACAAAAAACTAGCAGTATAGCCCGGCGTTGCTCGGGTGTATTGAAAGCTTTAAAACTAATCCATGGTCCTGGAGCTCAGACTCTTTGGATGGTGGCTCGATAGACTAAAAAACAATAGTTGTTTCCAGTTAAAGCGAAACCGTAAACTGAAAGAAAAATGAATGGACGTAAGTCAAGTTTTGATTTCCTGGTATCGATATCAAATAAGTTTTTTCGTCGTAAACTGAATTTTGAAGGCTAAATAAGTCCTCTGAGTGAATGGTATCATGGCTGAGACTAAAAACTACAATTATACCTACTTAGAACCAAATCCGAAGCAAAAACTAAAATAAAAGAGCTGAAAAAAATACACACACACACACACACACACACACACACACACAAACATCTTGCTTTTATATATATATATATATATATATATTATCGATGTACTGCACTATTGTAAGAACTGCAACTTTGAAACTTCTGATTATCGTTTCTTATGTCTTTGCCTATGAGTGCATCAAATTTGATTAAAATCGGACCACTCCTTCTATAACCCGATTTTTTCGATTATCGATTTTCGATATTTATCGGGTGTATCTCGACACAAAACCTAGGTAAGAACACTTGCAGGCGCTTATAGTACAACTGTGTAAATTTTCAAGAAAATCGGTTCAGCCGTTTCGAAGTCTATAGGTAACGGATACACACACACACACACACACACACACAAACAAGCAAAGTTCCATTTATAAATAAGTTTATATGTATGTATGTATGTCTATACGTATGTATGTATGTATGTATGTATGTATGTATGTATGTATGTATGTTATTAAAGTATTTATTTCAGTAAGAACCTGCCGAAACTTTGAACCACTTCTCGGAAGATCACAGACTTTGGTAAATCGATTGAAACAACTGCTTTAATTTCCTTGCTTTCGCTATACCCTTAGTTTTAGACCAACGTAAGTGGTAGGGTGTAATCAATTTTTATTTTTTCCTCAGATTAGGTCATTTGCACTGGTCTCTAGCTGTATGAATCTATTTTCGGGGTGTATGATGAAATTTGTTTTGTATTGAACAATATTGCGTCATCCATGATTGCACCAGATTTTTATCACTCCCTGGATGTTACTTCAAGGAAGAGTACGAAAATTGTAACGCTTAACGAACACACTCTCAAGCCTTACAGTGAGATCACGGATATTGTTGGTGACAGTCTTTCAACTGTCAGTTGTGTCATCAAGGCGAAGAAACAAACTGGATCCATCAGTCCAAAACGTAAAGGAAAATGTGGTCGGAAGAGAAAAACGACGCCAGGAGACGACGTATACGTGATTAGAGAAAGTGTGAAAGATCCTAAGAAGAAATTATTCGTTTTGTTTCGATTAATTTGCATAGGGATATAGATTCTGATTCATGCTACCGTTTGGAGTAACTCTGAAATTAACATTTGAAGATTTTTTTAACATTTTTCACAAGAACCGAAAAACTCAATGAGTTTTACTCGTTGATGAACATACAACGTGGTTGATACTGACTTGGCAGTCCGGCTGCAGCCGCTCTCTCACCGGCGTGATGTGGCTTCCCTGTGCCTCTTCTACAAGTACTTTCATGGCTACTGCTCCGATGAGCTTAGTTCACTAGTGCCGCCCAAGCACGAATTTACACGAGATACTAGATTAGCAACTAGGTCCCACCCTTTTACAGTTAAACAAATAAGATGTAACCGTAAGTTCTACTCCAACAGCTTCCTTTCTCGCGCTTCCCGCCTGTGGAACTCCCTTCCACAACTCTGCTTTCCCGACAGTTACAATCTCCATGTGTTTAAATGTAGGGTCAATAGACACCTCCTATCACACTAACTCCAAATTATTCTCAGAACACTCTCATCTACCCAACCCTCATTCTCGGTATCCTTACCCGCCTATCACCCACCCTCTGACATTTCCTATACTTAACCATCCTTTCTCCACTCTACGTAGCCCCCTGCGCAGTAGTGGCAGTGACACGCCTTGCTCGGGGTGAAACGCTTATAATATACGTAGTAATTTTAATCTGCAAAATATGTTCTATAACCTGCTAAAAAAAGGAAAATGATGATAAACTAAAACTTTATGACCTTTTCAAACCCTTGTTGTTTTTGTTTTTTTGTTTTTGTTTGTGGCCACCCTATATAACAGTTTAAAGATTACAAAAATGCCCTTGATTAAATATAGATACCATCCCACATGCCTCAGGTAAGTAATAGTGCAACGGTAAGGCACAACGGAGAAATGAAATGAATGAATGCTTGTTCTCAGAGAGACTTTTATATACTATAACTTACAAAGAATTATACATATATACAAGTTTCAACACGTACAGAAATACATATCACACGCATCTAAGGCAAAGCAAAGTATTAAAAGGAACAAAAGGAAAGGTCTTTCATATAGTCCGGAGTTAATTCTGGTCTGGAAAATCCATGTTTATGACTCTCGAATAACAGGGCTGAATTCATCTCATACCCCAGCGGGATGGCTCTGTTGTGTGCTGTTTGTCCTCAGCAGTACGTGGCAGGATTCTATCTATGTTCCAGCGGAACGTGGTCGGATTTTTCTATGTTCCTCCAAGCTTCTGTTGTAGGGAGATTTAGCCTGATCCGCCTAGGCCAAACGCCTAGACAAAAGGAAGCAACCTTCTCGTTTGATTGCTGTTCGCAACGGTTTGATGTGACTAGCGCTTTGGACACTATCTAGAGCGAGGACACGAAGTGACTGTCATGTAAGCACGTGACTTACATTGACCAATGAGAGATAAGCGCATTTTGTATCCTTATACACTGAAGACACATAGCGTTCAAAATAATATCTTGAAGACATGGATTTTGACAATTGCCCTAAAGAAACATTCGTTTAAAAATGTCCCGAAGAGACATGGCGTTTAAAAAACATCCCAAAGTCACGTAGCGTTTAAAGTAATGTCATGAAGACATATCGCTTTTTAAAAAAATATCCTAAAGAAAAATTTACTCAAAAATGTTTCAAACACACACATCGTTTAAAAATTTCTTGAAGGCAAATGGCGTTTAAAAGAATACCTCCAAGACGCGTAGCTTTTAAAATAATGTCTTTAAAGAATATGGTATTTTTTAAAAAAAGTCCTAATAACATATTTGTTTAAAAAAGTATAGTCGATACATAGTGTTTAAAATAATTTCTTGAAGACAGATGGCATTTAAAAAATGTCCTGAAGAAAAAAAGTGTCCATTTAGATTACCATCTGTGAGCGAGTCAACGTAAGTCACTTGCTCGCCATCGTCACTGAAGGCGGCGCAATATATTTTAAGTCATACGCCACAGCCTAAGTAATACGCTTAAAAAATCCTTCCGCAAAAACGGCTTCTATCTTATTTGCTTGTAAGTAGTTCCGCGTCTTTAGTTTTTTTTTCTTTTAATCATTGACTTGCTTTGATTAGGCTTATTTGACGCAATTAGTTATTTCGACTTCTCTTCCAAACTAATTTTTTTTTTTTTTGCGTCGTTCGTTGTTTCTTGTTTCTGTCTTGTGATCTTCCTGTTTTCATCGAGCTTTGGAATCGTTGACTATTAATGTGTTTCTTTCAAGAATTTTGCGTTCATTATTTCTTATTGGTAAATTAAGCTCGCGGCATTTCTAACATGATTTCCAAAACGTAGATGCACACACAGACATGCATAGACGCGTGATCGCGCAAGCATATATTTGCGGTGTGTGTGTGTGTGTGTGTGTGTGTGTGTGTGTGTGTGTGTGTGTGTGTGTGTGTACACGCACGCGCCTGTGCATTTGGGGAGAGAGAAACGAATTATTGTAAAAAACCAAAGCAAGATCGAATGTACAAGTCAGAAATAGATAAAGATATATAAATTAACTGAAATAGCTAGTTATCTATCTATCTATCTATCTATCTATCTATCTAGATAGATAGATAGATAGATAGATAGATAGATAGATAGATAAACTAAGAAGAAATAGATAGATAGATAGATAGATAGATAGATAAGAACAAACTGAGATAGATAGATAGATAGATAGATAGATAGATAGATATGAACAGACTGAGATAGATAGATAGATAAGAACAAACTGAGATAGATAGATAGATAGATAGATAGATAGATAGATAGATATGAACAGACTGAGATAGATAGATAGATAGATAGATAGATAGATAGATAGATAGATAGATAGATATGAACAGACTGAGATACATAGATAGATAGATAGATAGATAGATAGATAGATAGATAGATAGATAGATAGATAGGAACAAACTGATAGATAGATAGATAGATAGATAGATAGATAGATAGATAAGAACAAACTGAGATAGATAGATAGATAGATAGATAGATAGATAGATAGATAGATAAGAACAAACGAGATGAGATAGATAGATAGATAGATAGATAGATAGATAGATAGATATGAACAGACAGATAGATAGATAGATAGATAGATAGATAGATAGATAGATAGAAATAGATAGATAGATAGATAAACTAGATAGATAGATAGATAGATAGATAGATAGATAGATAGATAGATAGATAGAAACTGACATAGATAGATAGATAGATAGATAGATAGAAACTGACATAGATAGATATGAAATGAGTGAGATGGCCAGACACATAGATACATTCAGGTTGCATCGAAAATTCTTTTACAAACTTTGGGGCGGCTTCTTCACATCAAATCATGAAAAAATGTCCATCGAAATATATATTTGCAAATCTCTCGTTTTTGAGTTATTAAATTTAAAGTGAGTTTGCAAAAGATAGCGTTGGATTTTTATGTTGACTAGGTTACATTTGTCATTCGTGTACATTTTTGCTTAGTCTGTCTTCAACTTTTAATATGTGCAAGAGTGAGTTAACTAAGAAGTGTTTCGTTAAACAATGGCCGAATGTTCATATCTGCTGTTTATGGTCTCGGCACCACAAACTATGGATCGAGGAAGACCGAGATTTTCACATACGACTGCGCAAATGGCAATGGGTACGAGGCAATGGGTACGAGGCAATGGGCACGAGGCAATGGGCACGAGGCAATGAGCACGAGGCTGTACGACTATGTCAGATTTCATCTCCAGACGGAAGGCAGCCGAGTCATCCAACCTTTGCTGCTGTTTATCGTCGCGCACCTGAGACAAGGTACGTGGCATCACAAAATATGGATCAAGGAAGACCGAGATCTGCTCTAACACCTGACCACATTCTACAGGCTGTTAGAGATGTATAAGGTATCAGCACACGTCAACTGGTCCTGGCATGTAGTACATCTCATTAGACCGCATAAAAGTATTTAAAGAGAAGCCCCTGTATACGTGTCATTTGCAAGGTGTGCAGGGTCTTTCGCTCTTTGATCACCAACAACGGGAGAATTTTTGCCGGCCCGTTATTTGTCTCTTCAGTCTTGTTTATGGATGAGGCAACATTTGAAAGAGACGTTAAAACAAATTTACGCAGCCATCATTAAGGGCGGATCGGAATTACCATAGCACAGTACAAGCTAGACATCAATTTATGATTAACTGATATCTGCTTATTGGGATGAGATTGAAGATGACTATCTGGTAGGTCCATATCTTCTCCCAGCATGTCTTACAGTGGTGTAGAGCAGCTAACACACTCTCAAGAATGGAATGGTCTGTGGACTGGAGTAGCTATAAAAATAAAGACTAATAACATTTTGAGATTTCGGAGTGTGATAGACATTCTGAGATCGACTGCGTGCGTCAGTCGTTGACTTCGTCGGACTCTCCGCCTTCGAGTGAACAGGAACCCAGACGAGGCTCCACAGAAGGGTAGAGTCTCTTTTTCATCCGAGCTATATAACATGTGTAGGAGGGAGTTAACTGAGAAGTGCTTCATTAAACAATGGCCGGATCTTCATATCTACTGTTTATGGTCGCATTGGTGAGACAGAATTCACGGCACCACAAACTATGGATCAAGGAAGACAGAGATTTTCACAAACAAAAGAAGGTAGAAAAGATGAAAAAGCAAAAAGAGAAATCAAAAAAGGGGAAAGAATGAGGAAATAGAAAGATGCAGATGAAAATCCGAAACTTGACAAAAAGAAAACGAAAGAGGCAATAAAAACAAAAGTTGTATATGCAAAGACCCGAAATTTTATTTAGCAACAGTTAGAATTACATACTACATTATTTTTCAATGTAACCGGCGGCGGCGGCGGCGGCGGCGGTCATCTTAAGGCGAATGCGAAATGAGTCACATGCTTTGGCAACCATGTCCTTGTCCATAGTGGCGAATGCTCGTTGTTCCCACTTAAATGACTTTGTGCCACATCTGCCTAGGGCATCTGCCCATGTAGGGAAGCGGTTGAAATCTTCGGAGTGTCATTGACGATTAGTATCGGACTGTGCTCTCTGCGACTCTAACGACTTAACCTCCCTTTCTACAACTTTTTTGTTCTGTTTAATGGTGTTTGCCTTATTTGTATTAATTTCCATTAGCACAGATATTGTGTTTTCGAAACTCAGCACACATCAACTGCGTATCGTTCTGCCACCTCGGCGATACAACATACAAAAACTGTCTATGGGAACTTTATTTCGAACACACTTCCAGGTCTGCTAGAGGATGTACCCCTACTAATACTAACATGCATGCTGTTCATTCATTTTAGTCACATTTTTTACGATGCACTGATTGAAACCTACCATAAATATGGATACGTGTGGGAGGACAGATACCATGATTTATGTAGCAGCAGGCCCGTAGCTGATGCTAAAAAAAACACCGGGCACAGAGAAAATTGCCCGGATTTATTAGTTGACAATGTGATGACGTCATCAGTGTCATCCGTTTCCAGAAACTATGATTTTGCGGATTTTTTCGGCTATTCCAATGGAAATTAGGGACCGAACGCGAACGAAAGCAGGAAATCGGGTTCGGACTTTCTGAGTATAACCAGTCTTTTCTCCCAAAATTAATAAATAAACAGATTTTTACTGCGTTCATTCGGATGTTTTCTACGTTTTTCTTTCTTTCTTTCTTTCTTTCTTTCGTAAATTGTTAAATTTAATTTCTGACGAAATTGCCCGGATTTTCACTATGATTGCACGGATCGGCCCGGACCCGTTCCCGGTGGGCCCGGTAGTCAGATACGGCCATGTGTAGCAGATATTGATAATGCAGAAACAATAACGAGAAAACGTTATTGAGGTGAAAGGTGAAAGCTAAGTTATAAAAGAATAAGTTTCAAGAACAAACAAGATGACGATTGATATTGCATTTGAAGTTTTGAAGATAGGGAAGTGAAAAAGATATTCTGCATCCGGCAGCAAGTCATCTGATGGGAAGGTTGTGAGGAGCATGGGACCACCTCTTAATTGCTGTTGTTAGCAGACCCACCCTGATCCGGAGTGGTAGCACCTGGTAGGGTCCCAGCTATGGCCAAATAGTTAACCCCCAAACTAAGGTCAAAACACCACGAAAGTATGAAAATACACATTTATAGAAATACTAGCAGTATAGCCCGGCGTTGCACGGGTGTAATGCAAGCTTTAAAACTTATCCATGGTCCACTCAGACTCTTTGGACGTTGGCACGAAAGAGTAAAAAGCAATAGTTGTTTCCAGTTAAAGCGAAACCGTAGACTGAAAGAAAAGTGAATGGATGTAAGTCAAATTTTGATTTCCTTGTATCGATATCAAATAAGTTTTTTTCATCGTAAACTGAATTTTGAAGGCTAAATAAGTCCTCTGAGTAAATGGTTTCATGGCTGAGACTAAGAACTACAATTATACCTACTTAGAGCCAAACCCGAAGCAAAAATCAAAATAAAAGGGCTGAAAAAATACAGACATACAGGCAGATAAACAGACACACACAAACAAACATCTTGCCTTTTATATATATATATATATATATATATATATATATATATATATATATATTATCGATTTTCTGCACCATTGTAAGAACTGCAACCTTGAAACTTCTGAATATCGTTTCTTATGTCTTTGTCTATGGGGGTATCAATATTTTTCCCCTGGTGCTCCGTCTACACGAATTTAAGCATGCTATTAAATTGACAGTTAGGTCCCACCCTTCTACCGTTTAAATTGTTAAATGTAACTGCATCTTCTACACGATCAGTTTCATTTCAAACTCTTCCCGCCCGTGTAACACCCTTCCGTTTACGTGCTTCTCTGATAGCTACAATCTCCAAAAGTTTAAATGCAAGGTCAATTCCCATATTCTATCTTCATGAATCCTATTCATTTTTTATCCTTTCTTCAATACCCACTGTGCTTAGTCTTTTCTCTCACTTCCTGCCTGTAGAACTCCCTTCCATTTACTTGCTTCTCTGATAGCTACAATCACCAAAAGTTTAAATGCAACGTCAGTTGCCATCTTCTATCTTCATGAATCCCGTCCATCTTTTAACCGTTTTTTAATAGCCATTGTACCCAGTCTTTTCTCTCTCTTCACGCCTGTGGAACTCCCTTCCGTTTACCCACAGTACCTAATCTAACCCATGCACACAAGTGGGGTCTCGCCTTGCTTTGAATAAAGTCATTTTTTTAAAAATCAGCATAAAGTTTGCCACTGACTCTGTTGTCGTCCTGCGGCCTTGGCAGAGATAGAACTCGCTACACCCCTCCAGTATTCCCTGTGCATTTGGAACCCCGGCGCAGTTTGCAGCGAAATTCATAATCTTGTTAAATAGCTGAATACTTGATGCTTTGCCAGAGCTACCAAGGGTGTTTTTATTGTGACACCAACACTAGATGGGTTGCCTCCAGGCCTCATCCTGTTATTTAACCCATAACAGGAGGGAAGTGACGGATTAATACCTTTCTCAAGGGTACCAGTGCTGAAGTGAATGCAGGTTACTCAAATGGAATTCGAACTCGGCTCACCAATTTTCTCTTTCCAATTCGAATTCCAGTTGAATACCCTGCATTCACTTAAGCAGTGGTACCCTTGGGAAAGGTATTAATCCGTTCCTTCCCGCCAGTTATGGGTTAAATAACAAAGTAGGACTTGAGGACCCTGTCCTTTGAAAAAAAAATCCCAATGAATCTTCATACTCAAAAAGAAAAAAGTATTACTAGACGCAAAACTTATATAAAAACAACAATAAATTGTTGAAAAGAAAAAGGTATTACCAGCAATAAATAAATAAAATTTAGTTGGCGTTAAATGACCCGCCAAGGTTGATATGCCATGAAAAATATAAGATTAGACCAGTGCACATTTATAATAAAACGTGTTCAATACAATTATATTGTAGAACTTATGAATATTTTCCATTTGTAAAAGAATTATTACGCGATCTAGGTTTCTATTATTATTGCAAATCGCTTGAATACACCACTCATGGTAGAAACCTAGATGGCGTAATAACTCGCTTACAAATGGAATATATATATATATATATATATATATATATATATATATATATATATATATATATATATTAAAAAAGGATTAATTCAAAGAAGTTGAATGGCCATCCCACGGGGGATAACACATCACCTCAGCAACAGAAAAATCCTTTCAGAAACTCTGTTGCTGAGGTGATGTGTTATCCCCCGTGGGGATCTTCATATCGAAATGGCCATTCAACTTCTTTGAATTAATCCTTCTTTAATATATATTTGCTCTGTAATATTTTATTACATGGAGCTCTCTTCCTGTATCATTTTTTAATATTAAAATAAAATTTTTAATATTAATTAGGATCGGGTTTTTTTTAATTTACCTTCCTGCTTTTTTCCCTTGGATTGAAGTATCTGAATTAAAATATATATATATATATATATATATATATATATATATATATATATATATATTAGGACCTTAAATAAGTGATAGCTGATTTTTCTTGAAAAGTAATGTTTTATTTATTAAACATAGTAAGAAACATGTCACTGATAGTATCGTCCATCGCTAGCCATTACATTTTTTAAATCTTTCTGGCAGCATTTGAATTCCCCGTCAGCAAAACGACATATATTTTAAGGCTAAACACGAATCAAACCATTTCTTGTCGTTTTCATAAGAATATAAGAGCTGCTCGGCCAGGCCATGTGCCATCGATCGGAACACGTAATAATCGGACGGGGAAATGTATAGTGAATATTGGGGCGGGTGGAGTAGGACTTCTCTTTTTCTAAGTTAATTTTCACTCATTTTGCAACATATGGCCTAACGTTGTCATGTTGCAACATGTGGCCTAACGTTGTCATGTTGCAACATGTGACCTAACGTTGTCATGTTGCAACATCACTTTGTCGCGCCAATGCTCGTGTAGCGGCCTGTTTTACTTTAATTTTGACTCAAATGCATGAATTGTAGTCGATAGTGATCTCCCGTGATGATTTCGGTCGGTTTTAACTGACATTAATAAACTACACCCAACTGATCCAACCAAATGCAACTTCGAATCATGGATATTCGGCTTTGCCGCTGATGTCGATGCATTTTCGGGGCCGGTCGATTCGGCAGGTGAGTTGTTACACACTCCTTAGCGGATTCCGACTTCCGTGGCCAACGTCCTGCTGTCTATATCGACCGACACCCTTTCGGAGATCTAATGGGTGTCGCGTTAGGCACCTTAGCCGGACGTTTGGTCCATCCCACAGGGCCAGTTCTGCTTACCAAAAGTGGCCCACTTGGTACTAGCATTCGTTTCCTCCCCGCGTCGTTTCGGCCCGCGAGGAGGGCGAGGGACGGCTCCGTATTCGGGAGAGTCGACCCGTTCCACCCGTTCCACCCGTTCCGAGTTCGAGCTTTACCGGATGGAATTGCGACGATCGAACGCCAGCTGAGGGAAACTTCAGAGGGAATCAGCTACTAGACGGCTCGATTGGTCTTTCGCCCCTACACCCGGTTCCGACGATCGATTTGCACGTCAGAGGCGCTTCGGACTTCCACCAGAGTTTCCTCTGGCTTCATCCCGACCAGAAGTGGATCGCCATCTTTCGGGTACCTGACCGCTTGCTACGCCAGAGTCGGCCGATTCGTACTTAGAAATAAGGGTTACCGACCCGGGAGGGATGCGCCCACGCGCAGCCTCTAAACTTGACCTAAACTGTGACTAGTTCAAGCCGCTGGATCTTTTCAATGGGTGAAGGGAGGAAAATTTGAGGCCCCACAAGGCGCCGGAGCCCTGTCATCTCCCGGTGACGGGAAAATCGGAGACTGGATCGGGGCAGACGGAAGCAAAAAGAAAGACAACAGAACGAATACGGCAAGGCCGGAGGATCGAGCGCAGCTAGACGGAAACTGCTTTCGCTGCGACACCTCTCCCGGCCTGGTGCCATCCCACGAGCTCTCTCGCTTTCGCTGCGCCTTCGGGGTTCGTGAAAGAGGGTTCCTACAACTCGCGAACAGGCAGGACACCTCGATAACTCACGATCTTCTACGCTTAAAGTTATCGTAGTGAATCCACATTTCATCGCCGGTCACAATACGATGCAAAAAAAACTTTTCCTCTTTTGCCGCTGAAACAGCTGTTCACACGTGACAAGATGCTGTTTAACTTTTCTCGGCTTCAACTCGTACGGCAACCAATGTCCTTGCTTTTGAATAATTTCTAATGCTTTTAAACGTTTCGAAATGTGATCAACTCTTAATGATTCTGCATGTTCAGTTTGCGTCTGACATGATTTTTCCAATTCTTCGTCTTCAAACTTCTTCGGTGCGCCAGAGCGTTCTTTATCTTCAACATCAAGATCATTATTTTTGAAGCGTTTAAACAAATTTCTGCATATAGTTTCCAACAGAGCCTGGTCGCCGTAAGTCTCAACACGAATTATGTGTGATTCAGATTTCTTTTGAATGGAGTAGTGCAGTAATATTCCCCACAAAGAAACTTTCTTTGGCACGAAATCTGACATGTTTAATGCTATGAAAATCAAAGTTGTTCACACTTCGACTAAATGACATACACTGAATTTCAATCTTGCTTATAGTACTTTCTTATAGATGCGTTACCATCTGAAACTACACACACGCAGTGCCACATGTTTGAAAACAGCGAGAACTTATTTAAGTTCCTAACATAGATATAAATATGTGTGTGAGTGAAATAGAAGCGCAGTTTTCTCCTTTGTTATATTAGAGCAGAAAAAGCAAATGACCCTGAGGAGTGGAGACATCACAATAATGTCCTCACGAAACTTCGGAGTCGGTATGACTGAAAAAATACTGCTTAGCTACGTAATAAACTTCTTCACATCTATTCTATTAACGCTCTTCCTCTTTCTAGAGCACTTTATGACCAAAAAACCTGCTTGTCTAAAATGCCTTTTCATCTGTGGTGATACCGAGCAAAAGCGGTAGACCGGATGTTACCGCTTTCACGACCAAAAAGCAAATCACCAAAAGTCGTCCGTGCTCCGCCAGCTCCGCGCAGATGTTCCGGTTGAAAACTAAAAATTAATTAAATATTAAATTTCCAGTTCGCGAGCCTACGCGAATTTTATTTATCAGCCAATGGGAAGCCCAGAATCAAATACAAGTGTGAAATCCCAAGTGATCTGCTGTGATCCAAAATGAAGATTTAAAAAGCGGATACAGAAAGCTTTGACAGGCAGACCGACTCGAGGAGAAGAGAGTAATTAGTATCTCCTTTGACCGGAGTCAAGTGGCTTACTACACTCGCCTCCCTTACCTCTTTCCTTCTTCCCTGCCTCAAAATTACTTACTGGCCTAAGGAGCGACTACATCAAAGACATTCCTTATTCACAGCGCTCCCCACATTCCTAAGCATTAATTCTCTTTCAGCATTTTATTGCCATGAACACTTCAACCTCCGTTGGACCTATATTTCAAGTATTACTTCAATTGTAAAAACATTAATTGATATGTGTATATATAAAATGTTCTTTTTCAACTCAATTTGCTTTTCTTGATTTTATAATCATTTTATGACTTATAGTGGGCGATCTACAACAAGGTCAAATTCCGTTAATCTTCAACAATATACAACTACCCTTCACTAGAACGGACTCCCACTACAAACGAGAAAAGAATAGATACCCCCACTATACACCAATAAAAAGTGAAATATTGAACAAACCAGCAATTTTGGCACTTAACAATTTAACACACTTATTTATTCTATGTATCTGTCTATTTTCCTTTCTTTTCTTTAAATTTTATTTCCTCTTTCTCGTCTTTTCTCGTTTTTTCTCGTCTTTTCTCGCTTTTCTCGTCTTTTCATATATTTATTTTTATTTTTTATTTTTTTTTATTTTTCGTATTTATTTTCTATTTTCTGGTTTTTCTTTTTTTTTCTTTTCCTCCTTTACAAATTTTTATGTTGCATTTTTCCTCTCCTTTTGTTATTAATTTTCTTTCTTTCCGTTTCGGGTATATTTACTTTTCTCTCCCACTTGAGAGAGATGTGACACAAGGTCTTTTTTCTTTCCGCTTCTCTTTTCTGTCTTCACTTTATTGTCTTTTTTCCTTTTCATTTATTTTTCCTTTCTTTCTTTCTTTTTTCTGTCTTTCTTTTATTTCCTCTCTTTCTTTTTCTTCTCTATTTTCCTTCCCTTCTCGTATCTTTTTTCTTTTCTCTTTCAAATTATCTCTTTCGTCTTTTTTTCTCTTTTTCGTTTTCTTTTATTTTTGTAACTCTATGCCTCCTTTCCTTCTTCTTCTCTTTTCTTCTTTTCACCTTTTATCGTGCTATCTTTTCCTCTTTTTTTTCTTCCGTTAACATTTCTTTTCTTTTTTCTACATCCTTTTCTTCGCATTTTTACTTCATTTTCTCTTCCTCTCTTTTCTTTGCTTCTTTCTTCTCACTCTATTTCTTATTACTTTCTTTCTCTCTTTCTTTGTTCATCTGTTACACTCTTTTCCTTCGGTTATCTTATTTCTTCGCACCCTTCCTTTCATATATCACTTTCTTCTTCTTTTTCTTTTTTCTTTTCCTGTCTTTTCTTTTCTTTCCTTTTCCCACTTTTCTTTTTTTTCTTCTCTTTTGTTTTCAGATTTCTTCTCAAAAATGTTTTTCCCACATTTATTCACATTTTCTCTCATTTCGAATTTTATTGATTTCCACTCATTCATACCAACCATTATTCTTTTTTTTTTTTCTTCCTTTCTTCAATGTTTCTTTGTTCCATACACTGTATCTGATCTGGAATCTGTGCCCAAAATTTCAATCATTTTTTTATCTCTCAATCTTTCTGGCAGACGATCAATCTTTCTTTGAAAATTTTCTATCGCCATATTGCTTTTTTATCGACATGCGCAACACTTTCCCGCCTTTTCCACCGGTACTCTCTCGACAGCGCCATCTGTGCACAATCTCACAAACCAGCCAGGCCAAAACTATCAAATTTCTTTCAATTTCTTTTCTCTTTCCTTTTGGTATTAACAGGAAAAACGGTGTCGCCATTGTTTGACAGTAAGGAACAATAAGTTAACATTCAACAATAAATGCCACTATATTGTTTTTTTTTAAGGAACTCTTCTCTTTTTTGTAGTCTTTAAAATTTACACAATACAAGCTAAGTATGTGTGTATATCCTCGTGTCTCTCTCTCTCTCTCTCTCTCTCTCTCTCTCTCTCTCTCTCTCTACATATATATATATAGTGGAACCTGTTGTACGCGACCACCCCTACTGCCATCAGAATGGTCGCATACGACAGGTGTTCGCTCACTAGAGGGTCATAGTGGTAACCTATTTGCGTCAGGAACGTATATTCCACTCATACCAAGCGGCACAGTCGTAACTTTCAAGTAAATGTTGTCCAATGGCCAAGTCATGAACAGCTTGAGTTGTTCTTAAAGGCCGACTTAGACTACTATTGCTCTTCATTTCATATTAATGTATCCTGTATATCATTTAAAATTCTGCCAACGAGAACCTTTAACGAAGTGTTGGCCGAAAGGGTCCTAAGGTTTTAATTACAATATGACGTTCATTCTGTTCAAATCCATTTATTCCTTCTGTGGGTAGGAGTCTCTCTCTCTCTCTCTCTCTCTCTCTCTATCTATCTATCTATCTATCTATCTATATATATATATATATATATATATATATATATATATATATATATATATATTCAAAACAGAAACCCAGAATAAAATGGAAAATTCTAGAAAAAACTAGAACTTGCAACTCACTTAATGACATCTGCCCTTTATGTCTAAGTGAAAAACTACACATTCTTCAGTACCCTAACAGCAACGATTTATTAAACCGTAGAGACGAATTAGCAGTAATATGCAAACATTGCAAATATTTCTCGCTAAAATTTAAGTAAACAAAAACCCAACCAGAAACCCCCAAAAGAAAACAAACCCTATACAATACCAACAAAAAAAAAGCAGTTGCAACAGAATACTAGATAAATAAATAAAAAAAATATACTTTATATTTATAAAATATGTTGTATAAAGGATAGATTTTATAAAAGAAATATATTTCTTAAATATTATAAAATATTATATTTTATAATATTATAAAATAGCTTAATATTATGGAATATTATAAAATATTTTTTATGAAAGATATATTTTATAAAAAATATATTTTATAAAAAACAAAAAATAAAACAAAAAAACAAAAAAAGCACACACCCCAATACAAAATAACATACATCAAATTAAGGAGAAACCAACCCCAAAACAAAACAACACCTACCAACCCCTATACTTTTTTAAGAACGATATATTTTATAAAAAATATATTTTATAATAAACAAAAAAAAAATAAAAAAACAAAAAAGCACACACCCCAATACAAAATAACATGCATTAAATTAAGGATAAACCAACCCCAAAACAAAACAACACCTACCAACCCCTAAACCAAATAACAACACGCTAGGCGCCAGCAGCACCAGCCCTTTCAAGATTAATAGATTAACCTATCATGAACTCTGCCAATAACAAACACTTAACCTTAAGACCTGAACTCAAAAACAGAACTCAAAACACAGACCAACCCCTCTAACACCCAAAAATAACAAATCCAACACAAATAAACTGGCTTTTTCAACTCGATAATTCTCATTTCTAAAAAATTCATCTGAGGAAGAAGCCAAAAACATAATGGGCTGGCTTCGAAACATGAGACATTTTTTGTGTAGTGATACTATGAATTGAAAAACATTGTAACAACCATTACACTATATATATATATATATATATATATATAGTGGAACCTGTTGTATGCGAACACCCCTACTGCCATCAAGAAATGGTCGCATACGGCAGGTGGTCGCTCACTAAATGCTCATAGTCATAACCTATTTACGCCAGGAACGTATATTCCACTCATCAGAATGTACATATTAGAATTTTACAATGTAATCTGGTATTAAATAAATGAGAACATAAGAAAATGGCCTAACTTTAAAGAAATTTATTCATTATAAAATTTTAAAAAACGTATTTACAACGGTCAACAAGAGACCAAAATATTTATTCACAAAAAAGAATTATGAAGTGGACATAAAAAAGTATACGGTTTCAGGTTTTTGTTCTTAGAAGTGAGTGATAGCAAAAGAGCATCTGCGATAATACGAGAAATTAAACAAAACATACAAAAAACTGAGAGCAATCGTGGTTGTGGATAGAGAAACAGAGAGATAGAGATAGATATACCCAGATAGAAATAGAGTAGATAGATACACAAAAAATAAAGGAAAGAAAGAGACAGACATTTGAGAAAAGGAGGTAATTGTGATTTTTCCGATCCCTGAATTTATCCAATTCAGTACAGTCAGTCAGTTAAGTGCCATATGTGATACACGCTTGAGCGATCATGTCTCGAAAGAGACATGACTGACTAGGCAGAAGATTATCCCGCAGTAGGTTGCCATTGCTTTCTGTGGTAGACTGGTTGCCGACCAAGGCTATAGAACTCAATCTGTCCTATTATTTAACGCATAACTGGAGGGAATAGACGGATTAATACCTTTCCCAAGTGTATTTGCGCGTAAGTGGATGCAATGAAATCAATTGGAATTCGAACTCGGTTCTCCGATTTCTCGTTCCTAGCCTATATCCACTGCACCACAACGCACATCCTCAATTCAGTACAGAGACTGCGATAAATCCTTTGAACAAGTCAAATGTAATACATGTTGTACAAAACGATGTTTGACCGTGATATGAACTCAGGCACTGTACATTTGAACAAGAAATAACAGTTTGATATAACACTACAATAACAAAACAATGAGGAAGTGTTCTTGGCTTAGATCAAAGATAAATAAAATAGATTACTCATTTAGTTTAGAAGTTCGCAGTGTACTACCAAAATGGATTTTTTAAAGAGGTCGCTTAATTAGTGATTTTCACTCGTTGATATTAGTCGCTGGTCGCGTTCTGGAGGTAGGCGCTCACTAAGGGTCAATTAACATTAGCAGTTCTTCCGTGCATTGAAAAACGGTCGTTAACAACAGTTAATCGCATACGGCAGGTTCCACTGTATATATGACCACTATAAATAGACAAAAATTAGTGTTACCACATATGATGATAATAATTAAAAAATGAAACTGAAAAACCGGTTTCGCACCTCGCTCAACAGAGCTAAATCGAGGTGAATTGTTTAAGAAGATGAATTGTTTAAGAAATAGAACAAGATGTAAGGGGGAGAGAAAAATTTTTAAATGGAAATGAGTTGAAAGTCAAATATATGTTCCTTCTGTTTACACAGAGGAGGTTTGAATAATTCAATATAGTGTTGGAGGCCATCAATATTCAATCATTGAAACCACTTCTATGTAAACAGAAGGAATAGGGCAAAACTACATCGTTAAGGCACTTGATGTAGGCCTCCTGTGGGAAGATGATAACGTCACCATTACTAGTGATCACTCCAAACACCTTCGTACTCACCATTAGAGTTATCTAACTCTTTCCGGATCCTCTGTACAGTCCTCATATTGAGACCCAAACATTGTGAAATCCTCGTATTGGACCTTCCGGTGCGAATGCCAACCAGTACAGTATAACGTTTCCAAGTTTATAGTGCATTGAACTGCGTTATGGTGGTTTATTTCTCACAGACGTGGCCCAACAGACTCTATATACTCTGCGGGTAAATTAATTATATGACATGCATTCCAATATACCGTTTCCTGTGGTAAATGATATTTTATTTAAATTGGCTGCTATTTATCTAAATTTATTTATAAATGGAACTTTGTGTGGTGTGTGTGTGTCCGTTACCTATAGACTCCGAAAGGGCTGAACCGATTTACTTGAAAATTTACACAGTTGTACTACAAGCGTCTGCGAGTGTTCTTAGCAAGGTTTTGTGTCGAGGTACTCCCGATAAATATCGAAAATCGATAATCGAAAAAATTGGGTTGTAGAAGGAGTGATCCGATTTTAATCAAATTTGATACACTCATAGACAAAGACATAAGAAACGATATTCAGAAGTTTCAAGATTGCAGTTCTTACAATAGTGTAGGAAATCGATAATATATATATATATATATATATATATATATATATAAGGTAAGATGTTTGTGTGTGTGTCTGTTTATCTACCTGTATGTCTGTATTTTTTTCAGCCCTTTTATTTTAGTTTTTGCTTCGGGTTTGGTTCTAAGTAGATATAATTGTATTTCTGAGTGTCAGTCATGATACTATTTACTTATTTAGCCTTCAAAATTCAGTTTACGACGAAAAAAACGTATTTGATATCGATACCAAGAAATCAAAATTTGACTTACATCCATTCATTTTTTCTTTCAGTCTACGGTTTCGCTTTAACTGGAAACAACGATTGCATTTTAGTCTTTCGTGCCAACGTCGAAAGAGTCTCAGCTCCAGGACCATGGATTAGTTTTAAAGCTTTCATTACCCCCGAGCAACACCGGGCTATACTGCTAGTCGTATATAATAATAGCTTCTACAGTTTTGAGTCTTTCCTTGCGTAGTGTATTTTGGTGTTATCTATGAGTATTTGTTTTATGTTGATAGATGTAATTTGGTCGTTCATCTTGTGCTGGTCGATGTGTGCACGGATTGCGCTGCATTTCGACAGGTGACAGGTCACTCTGTAAGAGATTGTGGTGCATGTCTGCCCAATGTAATATTTGTTTTTGATTGATATTAAAACAGACTTTTTTGTTCTTTTTAATCGAACCTTTTTAGAGAATAAAATAACAACATCGGAAAAATAACATTCTTGAAAATGGCCAGCGAAGTAGCTTGGAATGTTAATAATTTTGGAACATTTTTATATTCGCCAGCAAAAAGAATCATATGAAAATACTGGAAAAAATAGATCAATTAATAAAATCTTCTTTGTTGGTCGTTTTTAACAAAACGTGTTTAAATGAAAGATTGCTACCTAAATATTCATTAATACATATATATATATATACGTGTGTGTGTGTCTGTGTGTGCAGCAACTTTAAACCGTTAAATACAAGGTTTGAGTTACTAGAGGGGAGCATAGAATTAAACACCTACTTACCATGCCTGCCAGACTAGTGCCTGCCCGACTAGTGGTTAAATGCCCGTTTCGGTTATATTAAAGTCGCCCTGACTAAGCAGGTCTGCGCATGACGATCTGTTTTGTTTATATATATATATATATATATATATATATATATATATATATAGCAAGTAAATAATTCATCGAGTTTTATTCGATCTCAACAGAATGCAGAAAGCACTGAATGGCAGTTTCGTCCGATATATGGAACTCATCAGCAGTGCGCATCCACTACCATGAATCGAACCCAGACAGTTTTGGTTATTAAGCTGATGTTATACCAACTGTACCACGGGCCCCGGTGACGAAGAGTTAACGAATTAAACTCGATATAGTGCCGCTCATTCATATATTCTGTGGTGGAATTCTGCTGAGCTCCTTTAATCCTAAGGAGTGTGCCACGACTACCATCACCAAGCCGCTCACAGTGGAGCATGAGAAGCCGGTTCAAGCAACGATATACACACGAGCAATTGTAGGTGGATTTGAAATATTAAGTAATTCATCGTTATTACCTTATCAAACTTTTTCATCGTAACATGCCCGATGGCAACCACAAACACGTGACAAAACCAATACATTAATATTTTTTACAAAAATCAAATACACAATAATTACAACGAGATGAATATTCGTTTCGCAATATCATCCGAAATTATGCAACACAGACTAATTCAAACAAGAAAGTCAAATAAAATATCTATTATAAAATATGCAAAACTGCCAACCAGATTGTCAATAACAATAATTCACCTGCAAAATCTGAACTGCAGAGAACCAGTGTCGTTTACAAATTTATATATCCTTTAAACTATCCAATTTTTTTAAAAATCATATCACCCCGAGCAAGGCGGTAACGCCACTGATGTGCAGGGGGCTACTTAAAAGTAAAATGATTGGAAAAGAGAAAGCCGGGAACCACATCCTAAACAGGAAACAAGGGATGAGCCTCTTCACCTGTTCAAAAGACGTGGGTGGAGTGTGAACCGGGCGATAGTAAATTCTAAATTAAAATAAAATAGTTCTTTTGTTCATACTGTACAATAACATGTGCATCAAATTAACTGTTCTGGTGTCTAGTTTTTGTGCTCTCTTCTCCATGCTAGTCTCTTCTTCTTATTGGCTGGCTGACGCAAAGGCTTCCTGGCTGCCTTGTAAAATTTTGCAAAGTAATAATAACAAAAGCACCAATAGTAACTACAAACACGTAGACAAAAGAAGAACATTAATGTTTTTTACAAAAATCAAATGTACAATAACTACAGACAGGATGAATCTTCACTTTGCAATTTCATCTGAAATTACGCAACACTGACCAATTCAAATAAGAAGTTTATATTATCTATTTTAAAAAATTCAAAACTGCCAACCTCATCAATAATAATAATTCAGCTGCAAAATCTAAACTTCAGAGAACCAGTGTAATTTACAAATTTATATATCTTTTGAAGGACATATTAATACATCCCAAACTTCCAGTCCCCTAATTAAATGTGTATGAATATACTTGCGGAAAATGTTTCTTGGTAAATAAAAAAAAAACACGTCTTACATAGGATATACCACAACTGCATTCTTACAGAGACTCATCTGCACATCTATCAGATCAGAGTGCCATTCCACAACAGAATGATAACCGGCATAAAAATCATAGTTATTTTAGGCAACTACACACAAACAATATTAAAATACTAGCGAAATAGATAATAAAGATAGACTTGTGATTCTTAAAGGAAGACAAAATTATAAAATTAAAAGCCTGTATCCTTAAATGTATATTTAAAATCACACGTAACACTTCGGTTACGTCACAACATATTTTCTTACGTCACAACATATTTTCTTACGTTACAACATATCTTTCCTACACCACAACACTCATATTTCCTGTACTTTTCTTTCAAAAAAACTTTCTGACCGAATTTTTTACTTGAGAAAGATAACTCATAATTTGCCTCATCTTGCTAAAGCTAATGGAAGCAAATTAATGAAAAAGAAAATTCCAATACTCAACAACATCAAGTATGAACACAGCCTCAATGTGCTGACCGTGTTTAGAAAATATAACATTAAAACATTAAACATTCTTATAACTCTAGATTCATACATAAAGCAACCCATAAAGTTTAAAGGTAAAAATAAAATCATCCTTGATAATGGTCAAAAGTATAGACGAAAGTGCTCGGAAATACAGAACAACTGGACAATTTCTACGTAATTTATCTCAAGAAAATATGAAAATTATAAGAACTCAAGAAAAAAAATTAAATAAAATACTTAACCGCAGCACCTTGTCAGTCCGTTTTAATGAAACTTGTATAAAAGAGGGTTTGATGTCTAAATACACAACTATTAAATTACATAATCCAGCAACCAACAAAGAAAGTAGCACTAAAACATTCAGAAAAAAAAAACTTAAACTGATTTTTAGGATAAACGGAGAGATTATGTGTCTTCATAGAAATAAGTATAAATTACAATAATTATTCTATTCTTCCAATCAGACACAATAAGTTTTTATTTTAAATTTTGGCTGAGCAATTAATTCCCCCTTATCTACCACTACTAACTCAAGGATCAACAAACATACATCCCACTACCAAAAAAGAAATTGCTACTAAAATCCCGCTAGATTAACCCTATATAAAACAATGGAGAAAAAATTAAAATTTTTAAATTTAAATACCAGAATATACTCCTAAATAAAGGGAGTGAGATCATTAGTATGTGTCGTCATAGAAATAAGTATAAATTACAATAATTATTCTATTCTTACAATTAGTCACAATAAGGATTTTTTTTAATGGCTAAACAGTTAATTCCCCCTACCTACCGCTATCAGATCAAGGATTAAGTCACATCCCTCCAACTACCATAAAAGAAATTACTTCTAAAATTTCGCTAGGTTAACCCTATAAAAACAAATACAGAAAAAATTAAAATTTTTAAATTTAAATACCAGAATATACTCCTAAATAAAGGGAGTGAGATCATTAGTATGTGTCGTCATAGAAATAAGTATAAATTACAATAATTATTCTATTCTTACAATCAGACACAATAAGTTTTTATTTTAAATTTTGGCTAAGCAGTTAATTCCCCCTTATCTACCACTACTAACTCAAGGATCAACAAACATACATCTCACTACCAAAGAAGAAATTGCTACTAAAATCCCGCTAGATTAACCCTATATAAAACAATGGAGAAAAAATTAAAATTTTTAAATTTAAATACCAGAATATACTCCTAAATAAAGGGAGTGAGATCATTAGTATGTGTCGTCATAGAAATAAGTATAAATTACAATAATTATTCTATTCTTCCAATCAGACACAATAAGTTTTTATTTTAAATTTTGGCTAAGCAGTTAATTCCCCCTTATCTACCACTACTAACTCAAGGATCAACAAACATACATCTCACTACCAAAAAAGAAATTGCTACTAAAATCCCGCTAGATTAACCCTATATAAAACAATGGAGAAAAAATTAAAATTTTTAAATTTAAATACCAGAATATACTCCTAAATAAAGGGAGTGAGATCATTAGTATGTGTCGTCATAGAAATAAGTATAAATTACAATAATTATTCTATTCTTACAATTAGTCACAATAAGGATTTTTAAAAAAATGGCTAAGCAGTTACTTCCCCACTAACTACCACTAATAACTCAAGAGACAAACCACATACCTTCCACGACCAAAGAAGAAATTACTACTAAAGCTTTGCTAGCTTAGCCCTATAAAACCAATATCTCCCAACCTCTTTCTTTACTAGAGCAAACCTCTGGGCTTAGAATTTTTCCTCTTTTTTTTTTTTTTGTTTATATTGGGCTAAGAATGCATGTCTTAAAATCACATGTTAAAAATGGTTATTTCTCCTCTAAGTTTTATTTGAATATATATATATATATATATATCATTCGCAGATAGATCTGTTTCGCCGTATCACAGCTCATTAGTACGGTTAGACTCCGATTGCTTTTCTACCCAGGATTGAAACCCGACCGAAATGGCGTCAGTCGGCGACTCTGGGCTATGGGCGTTCGGTGGAAGTAGGCAGACTTTTTAGCGCATATCATTATACGCGCCCAATAACTAGAGCGCTCTAATTCATTTCACTGAACGAGCGATGCGTACATTCAGTATCTAAAGAAACACTATTCTTACAAATGTGCCCAATACAAAATAGAGCGAATTAGAATTTACAACATAAATATATTATAATATCACAACAAAAGTAGCCATTTTGTTTCGACACTGTCTGTGTCTTATCAAATGATGAAGTTTATTTGAAGTTGGAGAGTTTTAAATAGTTCAAAACTAGTCAAAGACCCTTAATCAGAGAGGCAGTGTTACATAGACAGAATGGACCAATCAAAACAAGGAGGATTTCCAAACCTGACATTAAAATTTAACGTATATATTGACACGTCGATAAAAACTAAATTTTAAAATTTATGTATATATGTGTGCGTATATATGTCTGTACATGTGTCTGTGTGCCAGTGTGTTCGTGTGTGTATATACCCATTTATTTGTTCATATGTAGATGTTTTTAGATATGTGTACACCCACGTCTTTTACTCGTTTAATATCTAAATATATAACCTAAATCTAATCTTTTTGTGAAGCATAAAATTTAAAATTCGTCATAAAAATAAAGTAAAGTGAATCTAACAGTCGATTAATAATGCAGATCTCTATTTTAATCAAATATTAATGTTAATACTCAAATTATTTTTAGTGTCTGTTTTCATATTCTTCAAATTAGAAATTGCTTTGTTTTGATTGGTCCCCTCTGTCGATGAAATAATGCCTCCCTAAATAAAGGTTTTGGCTAGTCTTGAACTTTTTAAAAACTTCCAACTTGAAATGGAGCTCATCAGTTGATAAGACACGGATAGCGTCGGAACAAAATGGCTACTTTTTTAGTGATATCTAAACTTATTTATAAATAGAACTTTGTCTGTGTGTGTGTGTGTGTGTGTGTGTGTGTGTGTGTGTGTGTGTGTGTGTGTCCGTTACCTGTTGACTCCGAAAGGGCTGAACCGACTTTCTTGAAAATTTACACAGTTGTACTATAAGCGTCTGCAAGTGTTCTTAGCTAGGGTTTGTGTCGAGGTACCCCCGATAAATATCGAAAACCGATAATCGAAAAAATCGGGTTATAGAAGGAGTGGTCCGAGTTTAATCAAATTTGATACACTCATAGACAAAGACATAAGAAACGATATTCAGAAGTTTCAAGATTGCAGGTCTTACAATAGTGCAGAAAATCGATAATATATATATATGTGTGTGTGTGTGTGTGTGTGTGTGTGTGTGTGTGTGTGTGTGTGTGTGTGGATGTAAAAGGCAAGATGCTTGTGTGTGTGTCTGTTTGTCTGTATGTCCTTTATACAAATCCACAATTTTTATCCGATTCTCACCAAACTTCACACAAATATTCTTTAGCCTGAGTCTGAGCTCCAGGACCATAGATTAGTTTTATAATTTATGTTATAAATTTTATATACATACTTATACTCGATGTAATATAACAGAGCAATAAAATATATATTAATAAATATACATATCCGAGGTCTACAGTTTCATGCACTACGCAACATCAGGTGCTTATTATGAACCTGATGATTGTATAGGGCCTAAAAGTTTGAGTTGTGTTGTAGCTGTAGGAAAATACAAATATATGTGTGTGTGTGTTTATGTGCGTAACCACACATACATATATATATATCTATACTAGCAGTATAGCCCGGCGTTGCTCGGGTGTAATGAAAGCTTTAAAACTACTCCATGGTCCTGGAGCTCAGATTCAGCCTAAAGAATATTTGTGTGAAGTTTCGGATAAAAATTGTGGATTTGTATAAATGAGATACAGGCAGATAATCAGACACACATACAAACATCTTGCCTTTTATATATAGAGATATTATCGATTTCTGCACTATTGTAAGAACTGCAACCTTGAAACTTCTGAATATCGTTTCTTATGTCTTTGTCTATAAGTGTATCATATTTGATTAAAGTCGGACCACTCCTTCTATAACCCGATTTTTTCGATTATCGATTTTCGATATTTATCGGGGGTCCCTCGACACAAAACCTAGCTAAGAACACTCGCAGACGCTTAACATACAACTGTGTAAATTTTCAAGAAAATCGGTTCAGCCGTTTTGGAGTCTATAGGTAACAGATACACACACACAGACACACACACACAGAGACAAAGTTTCATTTATAAATAAGTTTAGATTTAGATATTCGAACGCATATATAAATATAGTTTAATGTGATATTTAATGATAATAAAAGTATCAATAAGAATATTGTGGTATTTACTGTTCATTTATAATATGTTGTTCATTGTTATCAAACAACGGCGACACCGTTTTGCTTATTAATACTTAACGGTAAGAGAAAAGAAATTGAAAGAAACATGATAGTTTTGGCTTGACTGTTTCGTGAGATTGTGCACAGATGGCGCTATCGAGAGAGTACCGGTGGAAAAGGCGGGAAATTGTTGCTCGTATCGATAAAAAAGCAATATGGCAGAAGAAACTTTTCAAAGGAAGATTGATCGTCTGCCAGAAAGATTGAGAGATAAAAAATGATTGGAATTTTGTCCACAGATTCCAGATTAGATATGGCTGACAAAATTATAGGAAATTATTGCATCCAGTGCTGTGTTTTGTCAGATGATTTGTACCCACTTATTCGGCAATATTGGCATTAATTTGTCCCTTTCTGAGATGCTAGGGTACTAATTTTGTGTTAAACATTCAGATAATTAAAATCAATATCGAAGACACAACTCTACCTTACTTTCTGTTGGGGGTTATACCCCACAAGGGTGTTTTTAAGGGCAACAACAACCCTGTTTGCAGAGAGTATAAGAGTAGTTTTATCGGAAAAGACATTGTATTATAAATCAGTCAATCAGTTAAGTGTCATGCGTGATAAACGCTTGGACGATCATGTCTCTTTCGAAACATGAATGACTGGGCAGAAGATTTTCTATCCAGCAATTTAAAGTATGGTTGAAGGGAGAAGAGGTGGATTGTATTAATAATTAATAATTAGTGGGGGATCAGTTTATTACTTCATAACAATATAAAACCGATCCCTCACTTTATGCTCAGTAGAAGCTTTACTTATGTTTCCAACTATTAACTTCATTCAGTCAGTTAAGTGTCATACATGATACACGCTTGGACGATCATGTCTCTTTCGAGACATGACTGACTGGGTAGAAGATTATTCCGCAGTAGGTTGCCATTACTTTCTGCGATAGACTATTGCCAGCGAAGGCTATAGAAGCCAATCTGTCCTTTTATTTAAACCATAACTGGAGGGAAGAGACAGATTAATGTCTTTCTCAAGAGTATTTGCGCGTAAGTGAATGCAAGGAATTCAACTGGAATTCGAACTCGGCTCCCCAATTTCTGGTTTTGAGCCGATATCCACTGCACCACAAAGCACATCCGCCCCGTAAGATAAATTGGAAGAGTTAAAAGAAAGTTGAATATAAAAGACAAAACAAATGAATAAAAAGAAAGAAAGAAAGAAAGAAAGAAAAGGCAGAAGTGACGTCACAGAAAGAAATAAAGAGAAAGAAAGAAAGAAAGAAAGAAAAAGGCAGAAGTGACGTCACAGAAAGAAATAAAGAGAAAGAAAGAAAAAAAGAAAGAAAGAATGCCAAATAGAATTTCAAAATGAACAATTTATTTTGTCCGCCATTGTAGATTGTGCTAGTTTCATGTGCCAAGCCTCAAAAACAGATTGCATAGTGGATGAAAATGTAGGTTGAAGTAATCCAGGGACCTACAGAGTTCTGGGTTCAATACCTGGCTACAGTAGTCTGTTAAGTGCCATACGTGAAACACGCTTGGGCGATCATGTCCCGAAAGAGGCATGACTGACTGGGCAGAAGATTATCCCGCAGTAGGTTGCCATTGCTTTCTGCGGTAGACTGGTTGCCAGCCAAGGCTATAGAACCCAATCTGTCCTGTTATTTAAGCCAATACCTGGAGGGAAGAGATGGATTAATACCTTTCCCAAGGGTATTTGCGCGTAAGTGAATGCACTGAATTCAACTGGAATTCGAACTCCCCGATTTCTCGTTCCGAGTCTATATCCAATGCACCACAAAACAAAAACTTGGAGAATTGAGTGAAAGGGACATAACTCATACACAAATATCCGGGAGGCACGTAGCACGTGGAACTGAAGCGATCTACTCTGGTGGACGAAATAAAAAGTTAGGTCCGAAATTCCAATCACTTGAAGAAGGCTGGGACGTACAACAGCCGAAACGTCCTGAATACGCCAGCAAAGAGAAAAATCAGCACTAACAATGTAATTAGTGCGAATAAAAAAGAACAAATGAGAACAAAAGAAAGAAAGAAAAAAGAAAGAAAAAAAGAAGGAATGAAAGAAAGGAAAACAAAGATAATGAAAGAAAGAAAAAGTAAAAACGAAAGGAAAAGAAAGAATGAATAAAAAAAGAATGAAAGAAATAAAAATGAAAGAAACAAAAAAAAGAAAAACGAAAGAATGAAAGAAAGAAAGAAAAAGAAAGAAATGAAAATTATGAAAAAGAAAAAAACGAAAGAAAAAGAAAGATTGAATGAAAAATAGAAAGGAAAGAAAGAAAAAGAAAGAAAATCAAAGAAAAAAAGAAAAACCGAAAGAAAAAGAAAGAAAATCAAAGAAGGAAAAAAGAAAGGATGAAAGATTGAAAAAATGAAGGAAAGAAAGAAATAGAAAGAAAACAAAAGAAAAAGAAAAAACAAAAGAAAAAGAAAAAACAAAAGAAAAAGAATGAATGAAAGAAGGAAAATGAAAGACTGAAAGAAAGCAAAAGAAAGAAAAACGTAAAAAAAAAAAGAAAAGGTGAAAGAAGGAATGAAAGAATCGAAAGGAAAGTTTTACTTTAAAAGTTAGAAATAAACAACAAAAGAAAAGAATGAAAGAGAGATGAGAAAAATTAAACGAATATGAAAGAAAGAACGAAAGAAAGAACGAAAGAAAGAAAAAGATAAAAACGGAAAAAATATAAACAAATAAAGACGAAAATAAGAATAAAATAAAATAGAATGAAATAAAAAAGAAAAAACAAACAAGAAAGAAAGAAAGAAAGAAAGAAAGAAAGAAATATAAAGTAGAACGACGAACAACAAGTTAGAAAAAAAAGCACATCTAAAAAGAAAATAAAAAAGAAACAATGAACGTCTTAGAAAAGAGAAAGAACTTTCAAATCAAAGTTCCACTGAACCTCAATGTGAATACAAGTACATCATTCTTCTGGCCTTTGGCATCTTTATCCTGATCTGCCTTAATCCGTTCTCTTGTTAATGGCGAATCGGCTTTCTTCGGAATCATTCTTCTATAGAAAGAATCTCTTTGTTTCGCATCAAAGAAACCAACTTTTGTGCAAAGATCAGTGACCAAACCTCGACTGCGGTCTTGCATTCGCGCGTTGACCTGCAATTAAGGTCCGATTACACGGGAACGACGTCGAAACACTGGCTCAACTGATATGCTCGATAGGTATCTTTCATTTGAACGCTGACGATCAAGTTAAAATCTTTTCCGGTTTCTTTGACGCGCTGAAAGAATTCTCGACTGTGTTGTGTGTCTGTCGGCAAATCTCTGACGTGTCTACTTCTGAATTCAAATCTACTTACTAGTTCAAAGAATTATTTTAGTCTGGCATAAGAGAACAGTAACGTGGTTGTAGTGCAGTGGATATCGACTCAGAACGACAAATCGGGGAGCCGAGTTCGAATTCTAGTTGAATAAATTGCATTCACTTACGCACAAATACCCTTGGGAAAGGTATTAATCCGTCTCTACCCTCAAGTTATGAGTTAAATAATAGGACAGATTGGGTTCTATAGCCTTTGGTGGGCAACCAGTCTACCGCAGTCAATCATGTCTCTTTCAAGACATGATTGCCCAACTCATGTATCAAGTATGGCACTTAATTGAATGTAATAGTTGAAAACAATTAAAACTTCTACTGGGCATAAAGTGGGGGTCAGTTTTCTATTGTTATGAAGTAATAACCTGATCCCCCACTAATTACTACTTATTAATATAATGATATATTATAATTCATCTTTTCTCCCTCCAGTTATGGGTTAAATAACAGGACAGATTGAGTTCTATAGCCTTGGGTGGCAACCAGTCTACCGCAGAAAGCAACCTACTGCGGGATAATCTACCCAGTCAGTTATGTCTCTTTCGAAACATGATCGCCCAAGCGCGTAACATGTATGGCACTCAACTGACTGAACGTGGCGGTTAAAAAATCAATTTACAACACTTGCGATTTATTTTCTAAATACAAGGCTCAAGAGCCATTAATGTAGAGAGTTACTAAATTAGGTTATTGCTTGAACTTTAGGATGGGAGTGTGTATGCAGATAATGGGGATATGTGTTATATACTGCCGCTGGATATGGACAAACAACGAGAAATATATTTTTATTCTCCATCGGTGACGCTTGGATAAAGCAGAAGGGTAGCCGAAGAGAGTCGCACATCTAGGAGCTGTCAGGAGTCGTTAGCCATTCTCTGTCTCTTCAGCCAAAAATTCTAAAATTTTTATCGTTTAAAACTCATACGTATTTTTGTTTTCCGGATCGTCGCTTTGTTGACGTCATCTACAATCGGATATATCTGTCAACCACCCTTGTCCTTTGTTGACTGTTATCTACAGCCGGATGTATCTGTCAACCACATCATTGTCGGGCCATCGCCTTTCAAGTTGTTAATCACTTTTTGTTGACCTTACTTACGGCCGGATATGTATATACATATATCAACTGATTCCGCCGTTCAAAGTAATATATTGCGTATGTAGAAGAAGTAACGATTGAGTTGAAGTGGTCAAGGTCTTAGTGTTCGGAAAGCATGCTTTCTGGCGTCTGTTCAGCAAAATAAGCCGCTGGCCTCACCCTATCTTTCAACCTCAAGTGGAATCATTATATTAAATCAATAGCTAAATCCACTGATAGGAAGGTTGGATTATTGTGTCGGGCTTGGAAGTTTTTTCCGCCTGAATCCATCTTGCACATATACAAATCAACCATCCGACCACGCATGGAATACTGTTGTCATATCTGGTCAGGCGCTCTTGCTATTCGTCTCATTGTTCTCGACGGGCTCCAAAGGAGAATCTGTAATGTGATTGGTCCCGACCTGGCAGCTCGAATCCAGCTACTTTCTCAACGGGTGGCTTTCCTCTATATATTCTATAAATATTTTCATGGATTCTGCTCCGACAAACTTAGGTCACTGGTGCCCCCTCCTGAAGAATTTACTCGTGCAACCAGACTGGCAACAAGGTCCCACCCATTTAAATCAACCAAATGCAGGTGGCAATTTTACTCCAGTAGCTTCTTTTTTCGCACTTCTCGCCTGTGGAATTCCCTTCCGCATTCTTGCTTTCCTGGCGGCTACAACCTCCAGGAATTTAAATGCAATGTCAATTCCCTTCTCTTATCCACTTGACTCCAATCCTTTCTACATCCCCCTCATGTATCATGTTCTTTTCCTTTCTCTCTATCTTCGCAGCTGTCTTTACTCCTGTGTTCATATCCTTCTCTTGCTCTTTCTCTGGCTCGTCTTTCTCTTCACTCTCCTCCTGAATAAACGTTTACTCTCTTACGTAGCCCCTTGTGCATCAGTGGCGATACTGGCTTGCTTGTGGTGAAACGATTAAAAAAAAAGTTCTCTGGGAGAAGCTGATCGAATCGAACTTACATCTCACGAACGGAATACGTAAAGAACCAGGGCGGTTCGCTACAATGTGCGTCGCATTGCGGGTTTTAACCGGGAAGGTTAAAATGGAGCACAAAGACAATACAAACCGGAATGAGCATGGTTCGTCTTTATGTATATTGCCTAGTGGGACTTAGCTGTAAAGATCTAAACTGGTAGAACTAGAAAAAAAATATCTTTCTCACAACGGTATGCGTCCTATTAGAAATCTATACTGGCGCATCAAAGTCTTCACAAAATTAGTTTTTTCTAAAGTTTACAGTTTTTAGTATGTGATTAGTACTAGTAAATACTATTTGATTTGAATAGATTTTTCAGAAGATTTACTTTAAGCGTGTGCATTGTGCTATGGATATCGACACAGAATGAGAAATCGGAGAGCCGAGTTCGAATTAAGTTGTATTGACTTACGTGCAAATACCCTTGGGAAAAGTATTAATCTATCTCTTCTCCTTTCATCTATGGATTAAATAACAGCACAGATTTGGTTCTGTGGCTTTGGTTGACAACCAGTGTAGTCCAGAATGAAATGGCAACCAACTACTGGAAAATCGAAGAGGCATGATTGTCCAAGAGACGCAATCACCCTAAGAGATACTGAAGTAGATTTAGTACATAGTGTGACACTAGAGTATCTGCGAATCCTGATGAATCAAAGAACTGACTACCAGGTATAAAACAGCTCTTCAAAAGGTATCAGCAGTTGCCCCAGACCACCAGCTATGTTTCGCATCTGAACACGTGTAACAACAATAGAAGGATATATGAACGCCCCAACCTAGAGGGAAATTACAGATTTTCATTCGCATAATCACGAAAAGTTGAATCTACTTTTGGAGAAAACCCATGAATATCCTTATTTACCGAAGTTATAAATTGATTGATTCGCTAAAAGAGTGCTGGATTGCTACGTGATATCTGTCCTTCTGTATAGAAGTAAATACTGGACGATCTCATCAAAGATGAAGTAGAGGCTTGAGGCAGAAGAAATGTGGTTTTACAGAAGGATGCTGAGGATGGACAGAGCACGTGTAAAACAATGAGGTGTTGGAAAGGATGCAAGAAAATTGATAACAAATATCAGGAAGAGACAAATGAGTTTCCTGGGACACATAATGAGGAAGGAGGGCCCGGAGAACCTGAGACTCACAGGTCGGGTAAATGAAAGAAGAGACAGGGGAAAGCAGCGCGGGACGTACTTGTTAGGTTTGAGCAAATGGTTAACAGAGTGGAGCTTAGAAGAGATACCAAGAGAAAAATTACTGAGAGCGACAAGAGACAGAGCCAAGTGAAAGTCCATAATCGCCTACGTCCTAAAGGGATACGACACATGAAGAAGAAGAAAACTAGAAAATACTGTTAGGTTGTAAAACTTTATTTAGAAAAATGATTAAATGATTAATAATTAAATGATTTAATAATATTAAATGTCTTAATAATTAATCCACTGCTTGTGGGAGAAGTAGTGGATTAAAACCAAATAAGAATTTGATAAATAAACAGGATATCCTTCACTTTATGGCCACGATAGTTTCTGTACATTTATATTAAAGTGAGGGTTCAGTTTATGTTTTGATTGTTATATAGAATTGACCCCCACTTTATATACAAGTTATTATTTCTTATTTCTGGTAAACCTTTGAAAACAAATCAATCAGTAAATCAATGAAATACTGATTAGCTAAACAGTATTTTAGATTTATTTACATTCTGTGGAATGTAAAGGAATAGAAACTATCATGGCTATAAAATGAGGGTTCAGTTTATGTACTGAGTGTTATATAGAATTGATCCCTCACTTTATATACAAGTTATAATTTCTTATCTTTTTGTTTCTATTCTATTATATTCCACAGAATGTAAATAAATCTAAAATACATGCCTGTGTAGCTAATCAGTATTTCATTGATCGACTGATTGATCTGTTTTCAGTATGCATCCTATCAGTCAGTCAGTTAAGTGCCATACGTGAAACACGCTTGGGCGATCATGTCTCGAAAGAGACACGACTGACTGGGCAGAAGATTATCCCGCAGTAGGTTGCCATTGCTTTCTGCGGTAAACTGGTTGCCGACCAAGGCTATAGAACCCAATCTGTCCTGTTATTTAACCCATAACTGGAAGGAAGAGACGGATTAATACCTTTCCCAAGGGTATTTGCGCGTAAGTGAATGCAATGAATTCAACTGGAATTTGAACTCAGCTCCCCGATTTCTCGTTCCGAGCCGATATCCACTGCACCACAACGCACATCTGCATTCTATCACAAATCCAAATCTATACTGGCGCAGCAAAGTCTTCACAAAACTAGTTTTTGTTAGATTTAAAGTTTTAGTATGTCATTCTGACCAGTAAATACGAATTGATTTGTATTGATTTTAGAATCTTCCTTTTAAGTGAATTCGATCTATGGTGAGGCCAATAAGTTCCTGAACTCTCCTAAGAGATACCAAAGTAGATTTAATACCTAGTTTAACAATAAAGGATTTATTACCAGGTACAGAATAGCTCCCCAAAATATATTAGCGGCTGCCCCAAACATTCAGCGGGTTAACCCAGCTACGTACAGCAGGATGATAGAAAGTTATATCAATATAAATGCCCTAAACTAGTGTGAAATTACAGATTTTCTTTCACATAATCGCGGAAAGTAGAATCTACGTTTGGAGAAAACCCATGAACACCTTTATTTGACAAAACAGATTGATTCATTTTCTACGGTTTATCCATCCTTGAATGTTGCTTAAAGCCAAAACATACAGTTACATTATAAGAATTTCTTTTTTTATATAATAATGATGAAGTGTTAAATGTCTTATTAATTAACCCATAGATTGGGGAGAAGTGTTCTGTTAATACATAATCAAAATTTGATGAACAAACAAGAAATTATAATGTGGGTATAAACTGCAGAAAGTAATAGCAATCTACTACGGGAAAAATCTTCTGCCCAGTCAGTCATGTCTTTTTGAGACATGATCGCCCAAGTGTATATCACATATGGACTTTAATTGACTGACTGATTGTGGTGTAACGAATGTCGGCTCGGAATGAGAAATCGGAAAAGCCAAGTTCGAATTCCAGTCGAATTCGTTTCGTTCTCTTCCGCACAAAAACTCTTCTCTCTTCAACGGATTGGTTTCTATAGCCTTGGTTGGCAACCAGTCTACTGCAGAAAGTAATGGCAAAAAAATCTTCTGCAGGAATATCTTTTCCTAATCACGAAAGAGACATGGTCGCCCAAGCGTGTACTGATTGATATTTAGCAATAT
>JBBBDQ010000544.1:2737500-2760000 GCA_037127315.1 Ascarosepion bandense
ACTCCATGTGCGACATAAGGCCACGATGTGCGCTGTATTGTGAGGTGGAGTTGCCAGCCACAAGCCAAACCGGTTTTGAATTCAAAGTTATTCGACTAAATCAAAACAACAGAAACCAACCTTCTTTGCTATATAATCCATAGCTGCGAGATAAAAATGGATTCGTACTTTCTCAATGGTATTTACAAGAAAGTGAATGAAAATACTGCCGTCGGAATCTAAACTTGGACTGATGATTCTACTTTAAACGCATAATTCATTTATTCATAAACTAGCAGTATAGCCCGGTGTTGCTCGGGTGTAATGAAAGCTTTAAAACTAATCCCTGGTTCTAGAGCTCAGACTCTTTGGACGTTGGCACGAAAGACTAAAAAGCAATAGTTGTTTCCAGTTAAAGCGAAACCATAGACTGAAAGAAAAATGAATGGATGCAAGTCAAATTTTGATTTCCTAGTATCGATATCAAATAAGTTTTTTCGTCGTAAACTGAATTTGAAGGCTAAATAGGTCCTCTGAGTAAATTGTATCATGGCTGAGACTAAGAACTACAATTATACCTACTTAGAGCCAAACTCGAAGCAAAAACTAAAATAAAAGGGGTGAAAAAAATACAGACATACAGGCAGATAAACAGACACACACACAAACATCTTGCCTTTTATATATATATATATATATATATATATATATATATATATATTATCGATTTTCTGCACTATTGTAAGAACTGCAACCTTGAAACTTCTGAATATCGTTTCTTATGTATTTGTCTATGAGTGTATTAAATTTGATTAAAATCGAACCACTCCTTCTATAACCTGATCTTTTCGATTATCGATTTTCGATATTTATCAGGGGTACCTCGACACAAAACCTAGCTAAGAACACTCGCAGACGCTTATAGTACAACTGTGTAAATTTTCAAAAATATCAGTTCAGCCGTTTCAAAGTCTATAGGTAACGGACACAGACATACACAGACAGACACACACACACATACACACACACACACACACAAATTTCCTTTTATAAATAAGTTTAGATATATAGTATTTATTTTTTATGAATTCGTATTTATTCAGTGCTTTACCTTTTAATGTCTTATTTTTAACTTTATCGGTTATTTTGTGTTACCAGGATGGGATCACACTTTTAGAAGGAGGTAGTATGCTCTTTTATTTGTCGGAAGCTGAAGCCGTAAGGAGCCGGTTAATTTTTCTTTGATTCGGCCTTGTGTCATACTTAACCAAACAAATTAAAGCTTACAAATTATTCAGGATTTTCATTTGAAGATAGGCATCGTTATCAGAAGGTTGGTTGTCGGTAGGTTGGAATATGTGGAATTGTGTGGAATAAAGTAAGAATAAAATATACATTTTTCATGTTAAAATAGAAATTTATTAAAAGGAAAGAATAACACAAGTTGTAGAAGTTAATGTGAAATTAGGAACATCATTAAGAAGGGTAGAGTTCGTGTTCAATGATAAAGTTATGGGTATCAAGATTTGTAGAAAATGTTCGTTGTAGTAATTGTTGAAAGAGTATATGCGTACGTACGTATGTATGTATTCAGTAGGAATGTCTTTGGAGGGAGAAGAAGAAGTAAAAGGAATCAGCAGAAGGAAAGAGAACGAGAACAAATGTCCAGGTCAGCTTGAAGCTTCTCTCGTTACATTTTTGCTTGTTGTCTTTGCTGCTTCCATCCTTGACTGACTCACTGACGCAGATCGGGGCCCTTTGTCATTAGATTTTTCACACTGACTCGCGAAGTCCATAAGTCTTGCAAGTCGCTCCCATTGGTCAAAAATCAATTAAACACCTATTTGCGAATTCTGGGTTCGACTTTTTCTTTCTATTTGGGAAAAACAAGGATTTCACACGTCATTGTAAATTTTTGTAAAAGTGAAGCAGGTTGATTTTAATTTTTTTATTATTTTGTGTTTTATGACAAGCGACAAATGTTTTCTCTCTTTCTGTCTTTCATTTGTTCTTTCTTTCCTTTATCATTCTCGTCCTTTTCTTTCTTTCTTTCTTTCTTTCTTTCTTACTCAACTCTATTTCTTTACCTTTTTTTAGTTCTCACTCTTTCTTTCTTTCTTTCTTTCTTTCTTTCTCAACTTTTTCTTTCATTCTCAGCCTTTGTTTCTTTTTTTCTCGTTCTTTTTTCCTTTTTCTTTCTCAGCCATTCCGTTTTATTTGTTTGTTTTTTTTCGTTCTCGTCCTTTTCTTTCTTTTTTTTTCTTTCTTTCTTACCTTTTTCTTTCTCGTGGTTACTTTTTTTTCTTGACTTTTCTTCCGTTTGCTTTCTTTTTTCTTTCTTTCTGGGCATTTTCTTTCTTTCTTCGCTTTCCTTTCGTTCTCGTCCTTTTCTTTCTTTCTTTATTCGTTTTTTCTTTCTTTCTCAGCTGTTTGTTTTTTCTTTCATTCTTTGCCTTTTCTTCGTTCTCGTTCATTTCTTTCTTTCTTTCTTTCTTTCTCAACCTTTTTAATTATTTGTCTATTCTTTTATTCTCATTCTTTTCTTTCTTTCTATATTTCTTTCTCAGCTTTTTCTTTATTTTTTTCTTGCTCTTTTCTTTTCTTCTCGTCTTTTTCTTGTTTATTCTTAACCATTTCTCTCTTTCTTTCCCAGCCCTTTCTTTTTCTTTGTGTCTTCTTTCTTTCTTTCGTTCTTTCTTTCTTTCTTTTTTTCTCAGCTTTTTATTTCTAAAATTATTTTCTTTTTTTTAAATCATTCTTCATCAGCCTTTTCGCTCGTTCTTTGTTTCTTTCTTGCAAGTAGATATTTTCTTTCTTTCCTTTTTTCTTGCTTACTTTCTTTCTTTCTTTCTTTCTGTCTGTCCGTTTTCTTCCTCAGTCTTTCTTTCTTGGCTTTTTTATGTATTTTTCTCATTTTCTTTCTTCCTCTTTTTCTTTCGTTCTTCCTTCTCCAACACTTTTCAACACTTTCTTTCTAAATAAAAAAGAAAAATATTGGTCTTAAATCAAATTCTTGATAAAAACCAGAAAGCAAAAAAAAAAAATCATCATTTTTACCAAACTCATTTAAGTGCATTATCAAAATGAAAAGATCCCAAAAGCAAATGGCTTGTGTTTGACACGAACGGACACGAATTAAGGATGAAGATGACAAGCCATAATCCGTTCGGAGGGTGTGGTTTGTGATTTTATCTCAGTCTCAAGTATTTCGCAATTTACGATCAGCCATTTAGAAAAGGCATCTTCAAAGCGGCGACCCAGTTGACCAAACAATAATGGTAATTTGGTATTGCATTTATGAAATGGATAATTGTTTGGAAGGAGAAATCCGGCAGCCGAGTGCTAATACCAGCTGAATTCGTTCCATTCACTAACGAGCAAATACCCTTGAGAAAGGTGTGAATCCGTCGCTTCTCCCTCTAGCTATAGGTTAAATGTCAGTCAGTTAAGTGCCATACGTGATACACGCATTGGGCCTGATTGAGCAGGAGTTTATCCCGCAGTAGGTTGCCATTACTTTCTGCGATAGACCGGGTGCCAGCCAAGACTATAGAACCCAATCTGTACTGTTATTTAACCCATAACTGGAGGGAAGGGACGGATTAATACCTTTCCCAAGGGTATTTGTGCGTAAGTGAATGTAAGTAAATTCAACGGAAATTCGAACTCGTCTCCCCGATTTGTTGTTCCGAGTCGATATCCACTGCACCACAACGCACATTATGGGTTAAATAGGAGGACAGATTGAGTTCTATAGCCTTGGTTGGCAACCAGTCTACCGCAGAAAGCAATGGAAATCTACTGCGGGAAAATCTTCTTCATAGTCAGTCATGGATCGAAAGAGATGGTCGCCAAGCGTGTATCACGGATCGGTTAAATAGCTGGAAAGATTGGATTTTATAGCCTTGGTTGGTAACCAGTTTACCGCAGAAAAAAAAGGCAACCTACTGTGAGAAAATTTTCCGTCTAGTTCGTCATATATCGAAAGAGACATGATCGCCCAAGGATGTATCACGTATGGCACTGACTGACTCAATATAATAGTTGGAACATAATTAAAGCTTTTACTGGGAATAAAATGGGGGATCGGTTTTCTATTGTTATGCTTTAACAAACTGATCCCCTAGAATTAAAATTAAAATTACATTAAAATAAATTACACATTAAAATAATTAGTTACATTAAAATAATTTACACATTAAAATAAATTACACATTAAAATAATTAGAAATGAATACAATTAAAGCTTGTATTGGACCTAAAGACCTGTTTTCTATTATTATGGAGTAATATGGACCCCCACCCAAATTACTACTTATTTCGGGATGTGCAGTGTGGTTCAACGTCGGCACAAGAAATCAGAAAACCAAGTTCAAATTCCAGTTGAATTCCTTGCGTTCACATACGCACAAATACCCTTGGGAAAGGTATTAATTCGTCTCTTTTCCCTCTATGGGTTAAATAGCAGAAAAGTTTGTGTTCTATACCGTTGGTTGGCAATCACTCTACTGCAGAAAGTAATGGCAACCTACTGTGGGAAAATCTTCTGCCCGGTCTGTCATGTCTCTTTCGAGACATGATCGCCCAAGCGTGTATCACGTATGACACTTAACTGACTGACGAAAGGTAACGAGCCATAATAACGCATATGCGGTTGTACATATCCCTACTCAAACTACATCTCTGTGGCCATAGATAAATTATAACTCATTTAAAAATACACGGCAACCTACCAACCTCCATCAATATCTTCTTCTTCTATGTGCCCTGTCCCTTCAGGACGTAGGCGATCATGGTTCTCCACGTCTCCCTATCCCTTGTGGCTCTTAGTATGTTTGTTCCTGTTACTCCTGTCAACCCCCGTTCCGTCATCCACCTGATCAGGCCCTGCAAATATGTTATCCGCTGCCTTCCTCTGTCTCTCCTTCTATATGGCCAGTCCATATCAGGTTCTTCACTCTCTCCTTCCTCATTGCGTGTCCCAGGAACTTCAGTTGTCTCTTCCTGATGCTCAGTATTAATTTCCTTTTTGTTGCCATTCTTTCCAACACTTCATCGTTGCTTGCATGCTCAGTCCACGATATCCGCAGCATCCTTCTGTAGAACCACATTTCCGCTGCTTCCAGTTTTGTCCTCATTTTCGATGATATTGTCCAGCATTCACAGCCGTATTGAAGAACTGACATCACGTAGCAGTCTAGCACTCTTTTCGTTGTTTCTAGTGAGATTTTCCTGTGTGTTAGTACTCTACTCAGCTTCTGGAAAGCGTCTTTTGCCATGCCAATTCGCCTTCGGATCTCTGTGTCGTACTTTCCATCTCCTGTTAGAACACTTCTTAGGTATTTAAATTTTTGTACTTGCTTGATTCTGGTATCTCACACCTGTATTTGGCATTTTGGGTTGCACCTTTTGCACTCAGTTTTCTTAAAGTTTATTTGTAGTCCTTTTTTGTCACTCTCCACCGCTACCTTCTGTATGAGGTCTTGTAGTTTCCTTTCTGTGTCCGCAGTCAGCACAGTATCATCTGCATACCTTATGTTGTTCAAGTTGTGGCCTCCAATAATAAATCCTGGCGTGTCATCTAGGGTGCTCAAAATATTCTCGCTGTACAAGTTGAACAAATCCGGTGAAAAGACACATCCTTGTCTTACGCCTCGTTCTATCTTTGTAAATCTACTGAGATCGTTACCTGTCCGTATGCAGGCCGTTTGCTGCCAGTAGAGATTCTTGATTACTCTTATGACTTTGCCGAAAATGTCGAGGCTGCCGAGCATTTCCATCAATTCTTTGTGTCGTATCTTGTCGAATGCCTTCGCATAGTCAATGAAACATAGGTACAAGTCTTTCTTCATTTGTATTGCTCTTTCGGAGAGCATCCATCAATATATATTTTTTATAATCATATCGCCCCCAAGAGGCATTTTACTGCCACTGTTTTGCAGGGGGTTACATGGGAGGAAAGTTATGAGGAAGTGTGACAGGTTATAGGGGTGTCAGAAAGTGGGTAAGAGAAGGGTGAGAATACTGATGAGAGTGGTATATATATGTGTGATTGATAGTTGGTGCCGCTTTACGGTTTGATGATATCAGTCCGCTTTAATTTGTGGTTTATCTGAGTATGTGTTGACCTGACCGATAGTTTAACTTTTGCCAAAATGGTAGAGGGCTTCGTTTTCTGACCTGGTGTTATATCTATCAGATTTAATTGGGGGCGTGTTTATTGCTACATTTTTGTTCGCCATCCTGTATTCGTTCTCCTGTGTTCATCTGTGTGCTTATGTGCATATAATTCTTGTATTTTATTTTAAAATATTAAGAAAGAGTTCTTACTTAGAAAGAAAAGTTCAAAGGCGTAAAAAAAAAAAAAAAAGATGGGAAACACTTGGTCGGTTAAAGAAAGTTTTTTTTTATAATCATATCGCCCCAAGCAAGGCAGTTTTACTGCCACTGTTATGCAGACGCTTACATAGAAAGAAAATTATGAAGAAGAGTGACAGGTTATAGGGGGTGTCAGGAAGTGGGTAAAAGAAGGATGAGAATACTGATGAGAGTGGAGTGGATGGAGAAAGAAGCATGAGAGAGAGGATGCAGGTTAGTGAGATAGGAGATGACTATTGACTTTACATTTAAATTCTTGGAAATTGTAGCTATCGGGGAATCAAGTAAAGGGAACGGAATTCCACAGGCGGGAAGTGCGAGAAAAGAAGTTGCTGGAGTAGAATTTATAATGTGTAAAGAAATAATAAAAGCGTGCCACAGGAACGGAAGTGGGAGAAGAGAAATGGGAAAAACGTAAAAAGGAGAGATATGTGCGTTGTGGTACAGTGGATATCGGCTCGGAACGAGAAACCGGGGAGCTGAGTTCGAATTCCACTTAACTGACTGAAAGGAAAAGTTATAGAAGAGAGGAAGAGGAAAAAGAAAATGTAGCTGTCAGGGAAGCAAGTAAATGGAAGATAATTCCACAGGCAGGAAGTGCGAGAAAAGAAGCTGTTGGAGTAGAATTTTCGTGTATATATTACTGGTTTCACAGTAAAAGGGTGGGACCTAGTTGCTAATCTTGTGGCTCGAGTAAATTCATATATAGGGGGCACCAGTGAGCTAAGTTCATTGGAGTAGAAGTCGTGAAAGTATTTGTAGAAGATATTAGTGAAAAATATAAATATATCAGCCTCGTCTTCATGTATGAAAAACTAAAAATAATGGAAAAATTATAAGTAAAATAGAAAATCCGATAACATCAATAATGGACATTGACGCAATGGTTGGAAAAGACAAAACGTTCCTTCAAATCTCGAAACATACATTAAAATATCCATAGATTCAGTTAAAAATTAAAACTACATCAGTTCACACCTACACACAACCATCTGCAAACCTTGCTGTTTCTAATCAAAATAACCTCATCAAATCGAAACTGGCAATGACTAGTCTAGTGTAACGCGTCACTTGAGTGCTTTTAAAGAACGTTTCTTTTCAAAAACAGAAAATAAATGACGTTACAGTCAAAATATGAGGATAAAATAACAACATTGGAAACATAATATCATTGAGAATGGCCAATGAAGCGGGTGAAAGCAGTTGGAAATTTTATCATTATGGAAAGAATTTTATACATTCCTTATTTCAAGCAAAAAAGATACTAGAAAAATTAAAGAAAAACTTAATAAAATTTCACTTGTCGGTCGTTTTTAACCAAATAAGTTTAACAGAAAGATGCTACCCAAACATATATATATATATATATATATATATATACACACACACACAGACATATACATATATATATATATATATGTGTGTGTGTGTGTGTGTGTGTGTGTATGTGTGTGTGTGTATATATATATACACACACACACACACACACACACACATACATACATATATATATATATATATATATATACTACCGGCCATAATTATTAGGCCTCCCCAGTTTTAAAAAAAAATGATGTATTTCATACTATTTTTAGTATTTATTTCCATGTAGATAATTATAAATGAAAATAGAATAGTTTTTTTTTATTAATACTGCACAATAACATGGGCATCAAACGGACTGTTCTGTGTCCAGGTTTTGTATTCTCTTCCCTATGCTAGTCTCTTCTTATTATTAGCTGGCCGAAGCAACAGCTTTTTGGCTGCCTTGTAACATTTTGCAAAGTAATAATAACAAAAGAACCTTACTATTTTCATTTACAATTATCCACTTGACAATAAATGCTAAAAATAGTATGAAATCCGCAATTTTTTTTTAAACTGGAGTGGCCTAATAATTATGGCTGGTAGTATATATATATATATATATATATATATATATATATATATTCGTGAGTTGACTAGTTTTGAAAAAGATATGATTGGTATAATAGCTTAATTCAAGTTCAGAAAAGTATAACCCGGATATAAGATACTCTGATATAAGATAAGCACTGATATAAGAGAAATCCGGATATAAGAGAACTTTATCCGGTCCAGACAACTCTCTTATATCCGGGTTACACTGTAGCGTCTTTCAGAAACCCCTTGCTAACGAAGGGGAAAATAAAGAAAACCTCGAAAAATATTAGAGGCTATAAAACCGGAAACAGCTAAACTTGAGTCCGAAAGTGTATCGGGGAAATAGAACGCCACCGAAGTTTATTAAAAAGCACCGAATCAATATATCAAAAAAGAAAAAAATAAATGGAGAAGCTAAATACAACAAGGACCAAATCGATATAGGTGACCAATCCCAGCAATTATGTAGAAAACAAGCTCTTCGAACCGTAAAGAAACCACAAGGAATTTTTTTCCAAATAATGCAACGTATCGCCTAATTAACCCAACAAAAACTGAATTGGGAAAAATAAGGCAGAAAATCTCACAAGAAATGTGTGACTTACTATGGATAACAACACAGGCGAACCAGTGGAAAGGCCCAGGAGAGAGCATATCTTGGTCTCGAGAAATATAAAAAAAAAAGAAGCATGTGTTTATTAAATACGATATAAAATATTTCTATCCTTCCATATTTGAACAGCGGCTGCTTGAATCATTACGCTTCGCCAAGAAGTTCATTAATGTAACACCTGAGTAAGCAGATATTATAAGTCAATTAAGTGCCATACGTGTTACACGCTTGGGTGATCATGTCTCGAAAGAGACATGACTAACTGGGCAGAAGATTATTCTGCAGTAGGTTACCATTACTTTCAGCGGTAGACTGGTTACCAGCCAAGGCTACAGAACCCAATCTGTCCTGCAATTTAGCCCATAGCTGGAATGAGAAGAGATGAATTATAATATATCATTATATTAAGATGTAGTAGTAATTAGTAGAGGATCTGTTTATTAATTCATGACAATAGAAAACCGATCCCCCACTTTATGCCCAGTAGAAGTTTTAATTGTTTTCAACTATTATATTCAGTTTAAGTGACATATGTGATACACGCTTGGGCGATCATGTCTCGAAAGAGACATAATTGACTGGGCAGAAGGTTATCCTGCAGTAGGTTGACATTACTTTCAGCGGTAGCCTGGTGGCCAACCAAGGCTATAGAACCCAATCTCTCATGTTATTTAACACATAACTGTAAGGAAGAGACGGATTAATAGCTTTCCCAAGAGTATTTGTGCATAAGTGAATGCAAAGAATTCAGCTGAAATTCGAACTCGGCTCCCCGATTTCTCGTTTCGAGCCGATAACCACTTCACCATACGTACATCCTGCACCACATCGCACATCCAGATATTATTGTACATTGTAGAAAATCAATTCTTTTTCACAAAAATGATCAGTCAATCAGAGAGACACGCAAATACCCTTAAGAAAGATATTAAGCCGTCTTTCTCCCTCCAGTTATAGGTTAAATAGTAGGACAGATTAGCTTCTATAGCCTTGGTTGGCAACAGGTCTACCACAAAAGGTAATGGCAATCTATTGCGGGAAAATCTTCTGTCCAGTCAGTCGTTTTTTTTGGGAGATAATCGCCCAAGTGTGTATCATATATGCCACTTAACTAAATAACAAGAATGATACATGGTTAATAATAAATGGTGTCTTTTGATGTTCCCCAGGGTTCGTTTGATGGTGCAGAGCTGTCTGAATTAATGGGTCTCTATATAAAAATAAAATGATCCATACAGGGATGACGGATTGATGGTAGTGCCAGATAAAAGAAGCATGAACAATAAAATAAGGAAACAGCTAAATAAAAAATGCCTGAACGTAGAACAAATTTCGAAACTGGCAACACTCACACTCACCACTGTACATTAAACAAAACATCAAGCTACAATATTCAAACGGATTAAATCACCCAAAGGCATTGTTCAAACACGTCCCAAAAGGCATTGAATCCGGGCTATCTAGAAATCTTTTAGATAAAGATAATTTAAAAAAAAAGAAAACAGTATAAGACTGCCTTATTAAAAGCGAGACACAAAACAAGATTTGAATTTAAAACTCCAAACTGTAGTAGAATGTTTCTATATTTCTCAGATGAGGTAATATTTACATTATTTACATTGTACTGAAGAATGTCGGAACGTACTACGGCCGAAATGTTGTGGATATGGAAATAAAGATGAGGAGAACACCCGAATAAGGTAAATAATTTAGTAGAAATTTTGGAGATAATGCGCATTGGCTTAGATGTAGACTTTAACCTTGGAACACTAACCATCAATCAAAGTTACACCACTACTAACCATGGGTATATCATACCCGATTTTGAAAATATCAAAAAAATATTAAATACAAATCTTTATTTGAAATATTTTACATACAGGCACTTCAAAATTTGTACTTTGAGTTAACATTAATAGGAACTGAAAAACATTAATTAGTTAAGAAAGTCAGGTACTGAAAATTTAATTAAATTATAATTAAAATGGCTTCATTTTCACTGGGTACTATATACCCATGGTTAGTGTTCCCGGGTTAATGAACTAATATCTACTTACACAATTTACATTATGTGGACTATTGTCCTCATATTTGTTGTCATTTTTACAACGCTTTGGCCGTTGTACGCTGCGGCCTTCTTCAGATTCTAGAAATTTCGAACCGAACCCTTTATTACGATCCTTGGGGGTATATTATTCTCATTCCTTGCGCGAAACCACTTCTGGCAATCATAAGTTATCTCCCTTTAACCTAAGTTATTTTGTTTCAAATTGATATACGAAAAAATGTGGCACAAGGTATAAAGTAGAAATGGCGAAGTCTGATCATCAGTTTTCACTTAACTTACTAGCCACAATCATTGACCCAAACAAACTATACAATAATCCTTGCACTAAGATGCCACTTTTTTACTTACCATTCTTACTGCAATCACCATAATGTCGCAAGTCTCTATGGTGTTCATAAAAGATCTCAATGTTTACAATTTTTCTAGAGATAATAAAATGACAACATTTAAAAATGAAAATCCCAACAATATTTACAATATAATAATAATACTATATATATGAAATAAACAAACAAAATGATGTTAGTAATAAATAATATCCCCCCCACATTCCTTAAACTACTTTATTTTGGGAAATGTTGCTTATGTTTAATATGTGTTCCCAATATTCTGATGCCTAACCGGCTTGAAAATGCCACTCCAAGTCAGTTTCTTTAACTCGATAGATACGTGCAAGATTCACCCACCTTTTGACAAATTCTGATGGAAAAAGTGGTCGCCTTTCCGTCCTGGTCTTTACTTTAAACTGATGTTTAAAGAACAAGATTAGCTGGGAAGAGATAAACCTCTCGTTTCCATTGAATTCCTTCTGTTGCATTGTCCATATTACGACTCGTATAATACCTAGTAAGCACAAGAAAACATAGAACATTGCTGCAAACAGAACTGGCTACGAGGACAAAACATTTTCTACGCATCATGCTTATCATGATGTCTTCCACAACGGTCGTACTATCATGCACTGGAAGAAGGTATGACCCAGTGTCTCCACCGACTCACCAAGAAAGTTTTCGCCGATACAGAGGGCCTTTTGCATTACCAGCGGTGAGAGTGATGTGTCATCGTTAGTGAGGCATTTAAACCCAAGTTCCCAAGCGAGCCTCCAGATGTTTAAACCGAGCTCGCCAATCAGACCATCTGGAACAGATCACCTGACTAACATCTGCTATAATGCCTTACGGAAGTACGCCTGGATAGAACATCCGGCGCCCGTAAAAGAAAATCTGGAGCTAACTGGCATTCACGATAGAAGGAGTACTCGCCTCAGAGTAGACAGGAGGCCACCTCCTCGCACGCTTTTTAGGAACGGGAAGTTCTTGTGTCTTCCTTCCAGAATTCACCATTCTTATTCGCTTGCAAATATATTCGGCCGAGGAAAGCGATGCAAAGCGTATATTGCCAAATCTCAACGCTAGACATTTCCAGACCGCCTTTAGAAGCGTGTAGGTAACAGATCTCCCATACCTTGGGAACAATGCCTTTCCGCAAGAAAGAGAATACGACTCTAACAAATTGCATTAATATGGTATATGGAAGTGAAAGCGTTTAGAGTCGTTAAAGAAGAATTGGATGGATATACTTCCGCCTTTCCCTTTAAGGAAAAAGTCTTCTGCGACCACAGACGATCAGTACCCCTTATGTTCACCCGCGCCTCCGACCAATTCCTTTCTATCAGGATACTGGGACCGAACTAGACACCGAGTATCTTGACAGGTCCGTCAATAAAGAGGTAAGATCCGGGAAGAGAAACTCCCTTCCACGGGTCCAACCGCTAGCCAACAGAGAGGCCCCTGCCACCATCTCGTACCATCTGATCTCTTTGCCGACTTCGCCAATCTCGGCCCTGCTTCGACACAAGAATCGAGAAGTCATCAGCATAGGCTGTGGTGGTAGCACCAAGTAAGGGGATTCCGCATAGGACCAGATTGGCCTTCAACTTGCAAAAGAAGGCTCCTACACAAAAACGTAAACCATAAGCGAAGGAGAAAACGGACAGCCTGGAGAAATGGAGTGGGCTAATACGAAAGGCTCTGATCGTACCCCATTCCCTACCACTAGCGTATCGGGGAACGCATTCAGAAGTCGGATCCCAAAGCCAGCGGTCGAAAGGACAGCATCTAGAAAACGATGATCAATCCTACAGTATTTACATTCAGTCAGTTAAGTGCCATACGTGATACACGCTTGGGCGATCATGTACCCCAGCCAAAGCGATTTGGACAGAGCCAGTAAGCAGCCCAAAGAAAAAACCCGAGACGAGTAATCAATAAAAAAAAACGATCAATACGTAAGCAGAGCAGAATACGTAAATTAACCTAGTGAGCCAACAAACCTACCAAGGTTTCATCTAAACGGATCTTCAGGGAAGGTTGGGCCAAACTTCCCAGAAGATCCATTTAGGTGAAACCTTGGTAGGTTTGTGGGCTCATTAGGCTAATTTACTTATATATATATATATATATATATATATATATATATATATATATATGTCGTAGAAGTAGTACAAACTAATTGGTTGGCAGTCCACTGTTTGTAGGGACGTACTTTATTAAGAGTGCTCAATACTTAGTAGAGCATTATATATGATAGTTTTTATTATTATTAATTTGTAATAAAAACAGTTTAATACAATCCAAGAGTTATTGTGTTCCGGTACTATCTCATTGGCACCTATTTTGTACAACCTAACGATGTATAACGATGTAAATATTGAGGATATAGAGTTGTACAGGGATGATGGTCTTATGGTGGTAAAAAGTTCCATTAATATTAAAGTCAACAGAATTAGAAAATTAATACATAGGGAACTGGAAAGTCTTTACCTTAAGGCGACTATAAAAATTAATATAAAATGGAGACTTCTTAGTTGTACACCTAATCTAGTTAACAACACTAATTCACCCTACTTAAAAAAAAAACAACGCTATATACAAAGACCTAACCACCTTCAATCAATCAACAAGCATATACCCTTTTCTATTGTAAACAGACTTAGTGACAACTCTTCTAATGAAGGTATCTTTTATAATCCATAGCTAAATCCGCTGCCAGGAAGGTCAGTTCACTGGGTAGGGCCAGGAAGTTTTTCCTGTCTGAATCCATCCTGCACATATATAAATCTACCATCCGCCCGTGTACTGAATACTGCTGTCATATCCGGTCGGGTGCCCCTGCTATTCATCTCGGGGTTCTTGACAAAATCCACCGAAGAATCTGTAATGTGATCGATCCCGACTCGGCTGCAGTCGCTCTCTCACCGGCGTGATGTGGCTTTCCTGTGTCTCTTCTGCAAATATTTTCACGGCTTTTGCTCCAATGAACTTAACTCACTGGTTCCCCCTATGTATGAATTTACTCGAGCTACTAGACTAACAACTAGGTCCCCACCCTTTTACAGTGAAACCGATAAAATGTAACCACAATTTCTACTCTACCAGCTTCTTTTCTCGCACTTCCCGCCTGTGGAATTCTCTTCCGTATACTTGTTTTCCCGACGGCTACAATCTCCAAGAATTTAAATGTAAGGTCAATAGCCATCTTCTATCTCACTGACTTTCTCTCAATCTCTTTTCTCCATCCACTCCACCCCATCACAACAGTATTCTCATCTTTCTATTACCCTCTTCCTGACATCCCCTATAACTTGCCCCTCTTTCTCATTACTTTCCCCCTATGTAACCCCTCGTGCACTAGTGGAAGTAAAACTGCCTTGCTTGGGTGAAATGATTAAAAAAAAACATAGCAAATTCTATAACACTGACCTTAAAAACAGCGGCTACAAATGCCCTGACCTTAAATCTAACAAACAAAATAACAACAACAGCAATAATAATAAAAAGAGAAAATCATTAATATACACCCACATTTTAACCAGATGATAAGTACTATGTTCGGTATAAATTCCTGAAATTAGTTGAGAAATACTTTTCTAAAAATAATACCCTTAGCCAAACTTTTAACAAAAGTACTCTTGATTGAATTCATTGCATTCACTTTCGCGCAAATACTCTTGGGAAAGGTATTAATCCGTCTCTTCCCTCCAGTTATGGGTTAAATAACAGGACGGATTGGGTTCTATAGCCTTGGCCGGCAACCAGTCTACCGCAGAAAGTAATGGCAACCTACTGCAGGATAACCTTCTGCCCAGTCAGTCATGTCTCTTTCGAGACATGATCGCCCAAGCGTATTTCACGTATGGCACTTAACTGACTAACTCTTGAATTGAGCTATAGCTGTATGGATAACATTGAGAATATCATCAAAAAACATAATAATAGAATTTTAAACATATATCACAGCCTAAACAATCCACTACATCCTAAAAAAATAATGATCACAATAGCAATAACTGCTCTTGCCGAAAACCTATAGTGTCCATTACAAAAGAAATGTTTAACTGACTCTTTAGTCTATCTATGCTCTATTTCTACCATAAAGAATCCGACAGTAATAAAACTTTATATAAGTTGTACCAATAATCGTTTTAAAACTTGCCATTATTTGCACACTTTATCTTTTAATAATGAGACTTACCCCAATTGTACATTACTTTCTATTTATTATTGGCAATTAAAAGATGCCAATAAAAGATGCCAATGAAAGATGCCAATAAAAGATGCCAATAAAACCCCTACCGTAAGAAATATTAAAAAAAGAACTTGTAAATATTTCCATGAGCCACGTTTTCTATGTTTACAGAAAAAAACTACAAATTATCAAATTCCCAAAACTAAACTTGCTGAATAAACGTAGTGAAATAACTTCTATCTGTCATCATCGTCTAAAATATACACGAAAATATAGTTAATTTTTCCTTATATAATATAACTAGATAATCTATAATCTGCCCTCTAGCATAAATTGATTGATTCTCCCATCTTTTGATAATTAATTTGTTTCGAATAAACGGATAGATCAACCACTAAGTTAACTACATATGTTTGAGGTGCAGTGTATTTTATAAAAACAAAATCCCGTCTTTGTCACTTGTTCATTATTTTCAGTGAAAAATGCCTTAAAGAATATCTTGTAAACGTTTCTCGAGGACAGGCGGTAACTTTTCAGACTTGCCAAATGCTACATATGTATAATTTAATTTAATTCATCACTGACATAGAAATCATCTGGGATTCAAGTCATTTCAAGTCTCTAAACCCAATTTCCCCTTACAATCACATTTCTCCTATCCATCATGATCTGATTTTCTATTGGTTCATTGAGTCAAACCCTCCGAAAATCTCCACTTAATTGTCTGGATATGATAAAAAAATTGTGTTGTTTTTAAGCTTCTGTATATAATGATTCATAACAGAAAAATATTTCATTGCCTGACGAAGTGCTAATAAGATAGTAACGAAATACAACGGCTCTTGTGTTGCAGTAAACAATGTTTTTTTTATAAACTTATAATAAAAATATTACAACATATATATATATATATATATATATATATATATATATATATATATATATATATATATAAACATGTTACGGAAATTAACGAATTTTAACGAAACTTGGTTATAAGCAACCGACAATTTGTAATGAATTATTTTGAACATTATTTTTACCGATACTCATATTTAAGTAGATATTCTGTCTTTTTTAATTAAACAGTATTTTTATATCAACCGGCCTGATTATTTCCGATAAATTTTTATTACGAAAATGTGTGCTATCCAGTATCGGTAAAAATAATGTTCAAAATAATTCATTACAAATTGTCGGTTGCTTATAACCAAGTTACGACGAAAAAAACTTATTTGATATCGATACCAGGAAATCAAAATTTGACTTACATCCATTCATTTTTCTTTCAGTCTACGGTTTCGCTTTAACTGGAAACAACTATTGCTTTTTAGTCTTTCGTGCCAACGTCCAAAGAGTCTGAGCTCTAGAACCAGGGATTAGTTTTAAAGCTTTCATTACACCCGAGCAACGTTGGCAGTATTGCTATTGTATATATATACACGAAACAAACGACAAAAAGCGTGATAAAATTAAAAATGTAAAAAAAAAATCAATCTTTCGTCAGTTAGTTCGGTTCGGCATCAACTGACCAGCAATGGCCGATCGATCGACCGGGAATTCCGTATGGCTTCAACTTGCCAAAGTTCAAGCCAAGAAGCCTTACGCATAACAACGCCCGAATCGAAATTGAATGAACTTTTGTCGTATGTTCAACGAAGCCTCCATATTTGAATCACGCCTTTCCACCAACGACGCCTCATGTGACATCTGTTTCCGTTTTGAACTTTATCAATTCTCTATTGCTTATTGTTGAGATTTTGTATATTGTCTTACACTTCTCTGACTTGGTATATCTATTTCCTTCACCTCTCTCTCTCTCTCTCTCTCCCTCTCTCCCCCTCTTTCTGTAACGAAATACAGGGAACTATACAAGGAAATAAGGACCAAATACAGACAGTCAAAAGAGAAATGACTCAACGACAAATGCGCAGAAATAGAGATTAAACACGACCAATAAAGGAGATATCACTAAAAAAATAAAGGAGCTAAAAGAACAAAATCATGCTCCTCAACGTATAAATGTATAACATCTAAGATTGGAACGCTCATACTAGAGAAGGGGAAAATACTTTAGCGATGGGAAAATATATAGGAGAATCTTCCACGACAAGAGAGAGCAACCGACAATACACAGATACAGTGATGGACCAGAGAAATACATAGGAGATCTCTTCCACGACAAGAGAGAGCAACCGACAATACACAGAAACACTGATGGACCAGAGAAATACATAGGAGATCTCTTCCACGACAAGAGAGAGCAACCAACAATACACAGAAACACTGATGGACCAGAGAAATACATAGGAGATCTCTTCCCCGACAAGAGAGAGCAACCGACAATACACAGAAACACTGATGGACCAGAGAAATACATAGGAGATCTCTTCCACGACAAGAGAGAGCAACCGACAATACACAGAAACACTGATGGACCAGAGAAATACATAGGAGATCTCTTCCACGACAAAAGAGAGCAACCGACAATACACAGATACAGTGATGGACCAGAGAAATACATAGGAGATCTCTTCCACGACAAGAGAGAGCAACCGACAATACACAGAAACACTGATGGACCAGAGAAATACATAGGAGATCTCTTCCCCGACAAGAGAGAGCAACCGACAATACACAGAAACACTGATGGACCAGAGAAATACATAGGAGATCTCTTCCCCGACAAGAGAGAGCAACCGACAATACACAGAAATACTGATGGACCAGAGAAATACATAGGAGATCTCTTCCCCGACAAGAGAGAGCAACCGACAATACACAGAAACACTGATGGACCAGAGAAATACATAGGAGATCTCTTCCACGACAAGAGAGAGCAACCGACAATACACAGAAACACTGATGGACCAGAGACATACATAGGAGATCTCTTCCACGACAAGAGAGAGCAACCGACAATACGCAGAAACACTGAGGGACCAGAGTAATACATAGGAGATCTCTTCCACGACAAGAGAGAGCAACCGACAATACACAGAAACACTGATGGACCAGAGACATACATAGGAGATCTCTTCCACGACAAGAGAGAGCAACCGACAATACGCAGAAACACTGAGGGACCAGAGTAATACATAGGAGATCTCTTCCACGACAAGAAAGAGCAACCGACAATACGCAGAAAGACTGAGGGACAAGAGTAATACATAGGAGATCTCTTCCACGACAAGGGAGAACAACCAACAATACATAGAAACACTGATGGACCAGAGAAATACATAGGAGATCTCTTCCCCGACAAGAGAGAGCAACCGACAATACACAGAAACACTGCTGGACCAGAGAAATTAAAATTGAAATTGGGAGCCGCACTAGACAAATTGAATAGAAACAAAGCAGCAGGTCAAGACAGCATTGTAGAAGATATGTTGACAGTTTTAGATGATTTTGGAGTAGAGAACATCACATAAATTAGAAATGAAATCTACAACAGTCGGCCAAATCCCGGAAGCTCTAAGTAGATCGACTTTCATAGCACTGCTTAAGAAGCCAGGTGCAAACGAATGTGAACTCCACCGAATAATCACTTGAATGTGTCACGTAATCATCCGTTGCCAAACATATATATATATATATATATATATATATATATATATATATATAACATAGTGACGATCCACGTATACTGTCTTAATATGTATAGGAAAAACTACTAAAAAGTTGGAAGTTTAAAAATGTATTTTTTACAGTATTTATTTATTTCTATTATTATATTTGATATTTCAGACCGTCCTCGGCCTTTCATCAGGAACAAATCAAATATAATAATAGAAATAAATAAATACTGTCAAAAAAATACATTTTTAAACTTACAACTTTTTAGTAGTTTTTCCTATATATATATATATAAAGGGAAGTGGTAAATAAATTCCGACAATGGGAGATAAAAAATACTTGAGAAACAACAAAATATGGATTTAATGTAGGTTAACCAACATTATAATGTTGTTATAACCATCATCAGGGCTTATGTTATTATTACTAGTGTGATGTTTTTTGATGTTACTGCCTGGGAATAAATTTAGAAATGTCTAAAACAACTGGTTTCAGTTTGAAAACAAGCGTTGAAAAAAAGAATAAAATAATATCTGTATATTCTATTTAATTTTGAAAATGATATGATATAAACACTGATTTTAAAAAAATTATTTGAAGTGTGTATACATTTTGGAAGGACAATATATATATATATATATAAGCCTGTTTCGCTGTATAAGCAATATTGAGCCTGGTCAGTACGTAGATGGATGACCGCTTGGGAATACCAGGTGCTGTAAGCGTATAGTGACGGATGTGCGTTGTGATGCAGTGGATATTGGCTCGGAAAGAGGAATCGGTGAGCCGAGTTCGAATTCCAGTTGTATACCCTGCATTCACTTAAGCACTGGTACCCTTGGGAAAGGTATTAATCCGTCCCTTCTTTCCAGTTATGGGTTAAATAACAAGGGTAGGACTTGAGGACCCTGCCCTTAAAAAAATCATGATGGATCTTGATACTTGAAAAGAAAAATGTATTACTAGACACAAAAAACGTATATAAACAACAATAAATTGTTGAAAGAAAAAAGGTATCACCAGCAATAAATAAATAAAGTTTAGTTGACAATAAATGTCCCGCCGAGGTTGATTTGCCATAAAAACAAAACAACCAAACCAAATCATTCAAAATTACAGAAAAGATGTAATGGTTAAGTTTATATATATATATGTGATCATATGATTTTTTTGTTTTGTTTTTGAGAACATAAATCATATAAAAAATGTCCAATGTTTTCTTTATATTTATTTCGGATACACTTTTAACCATTTTCAAGGATGAATCTTATTTTACGTGTAATAGGATGTATGTGGTGTTATATATGATGGCCTAAAAAAACAAAATCACAATATCACATGAAGAATTACATAAAAAATTTAGCCATCACATCTTGTCCGTCATTTTTAATGAAACCTGCATAAAAGAGCGATTGCTGGCCAGATGTACAATTTTAAAATTACATGATCCGGCAGCCAACAAGGAACATTCTGGAAAATTCTTGTCTCACGACAAATAGCAATAGAAAAAAAACCCAAAATCCAACATTTGATGTCATATTATATTCGATGTCATATTAAAAAAAAACACCCTAACTGAAGCCAAATATGAAGAGGCACTACAGCATCTCAGCCTTAGTATCTAAAATTCTGAGCTCAAACACCGTAAAAAATTTCGTAAATAATTATATCGGACATTCTTCTTCTTCTTCTATGTGCCCTGTCCCTTCAGGACGTAGGCGATCATGGTTCTCCACGTCCCCCTGTCCCTTGTGGCTCTTAGTATGTTTGCTCCTGTTACTCCTGGCAAACCCCGTTCCGTCATCCACCTGATCAGGCCCTGCAAATATGTCATCCGCTGCCTCTGTCTCTCTTTCCTTCTATCTGGCCAGTCAGTATCAGGTTCTCCAGGCTCTCCTTCCTCATCGCGTGTCATAGTAACTTCAGTTGTCTCTTCCTGATGCTCAGTATTAATTTTCTTTTTGTTGCCATTCTTTCCAACACCTCATCGTTGCTTGCATGCTCAGTCCACGATATCCGCAGCATCCTTCTGTATACAACTATGAAATTAACTCGTAGACTCACACTACATCTCACTGAACTGTTCGATCTCATTTAAACACACACGGAACATACTCGTCGATAATACAAATATCATAGCATCATCTACGTGCAAAAAAAAAAATTAAAAATAATGGTAGCATTATTGATCAAAAAGAAAAACCCAACACTCAATAATAATATCAACTATAAACACGCAAACAACATGCTACAGTGTTCGGTGCATGACGATTACACACTATAAATATGTTATCCGCTGCCTTCCTCTGTCTCTCTTTCCTTCTATCTGGCCAGTCAGTATCAGGTTCTCCACTCTCTCCTTCCTCATTTCGTGTCCCAGGATCTTCAGTTGTCTCTTCCTGATGCTCAGTATTAATTTTCATTTTGTTGCCATTCTTTCCAACACCTCATCGTTGCTTGCATGCTCAGTCCACGATATCCGCAGCATCCTTCTGTATACAACTACGAAACTAACTCGTAGGCTACATCTCACTGAACGGAACTCAGTTCGATTTCATTTAAACACACACGGAGTCCTGACAAACCCTATCCGGAACATACTCGCCGACAACACAAATATCATAGCATCATTTACTTGCAAAAAAAGAGTAAAATTAATAGAGATCTTATTAATAAAAAAGTAGGTCCTCCAAATATGTTATCCGTTGCTTTCCCCTATCTCTTTTCCCCTCTATATGGCCTGTTAGTATCATATTCTCCAAGCCCTCCTTCCTCACTGCGTGTCCCAGGAACTTCAGTTGAAGACCTTATTAATAAAAAAGTAAAACCCAACACTCAATAACTTTAACTACGAACACGCTAACAACATGCTGACCGTGTTCGGTACTTAATACATGCAACTACTTTACATTATACACAACACCACATACATTCTGTTACACGCAAAATAACATTCATCCTCAAAAATGGCTAAAAGTATAGCCGAAAGCAACCGAAAATCTGGATATTTTTTATATAATTTATGTCCTCCAAAAAAAAAAGAATCTCAAAAATCAAATGAAAAATTACATAAAAAACTTAAACATCTTGTCTATCATTTTTGATGAAACATGCATAAAAGTGAGATTGCTACTCAAATATACTAGATAGATAGATAGATAGATAGATAGATAGATAGATAGATAATGAACAGACTCAGATAGATAGATAGATAGATAGATAGATAGATAGATAGATAGATAGATAATGAACAGACTCAGATAGATAGATAGATAGATAGATAGATAGATAGATAGATAATGAACAGACTAAGATAGATAGATAGATAGATCTATCTATCTATCTATCTATCTATCTATCTATCTTAGTCTGTTCATTATCTATCTATCTATCTATCTATCTATCTATCTATCTATCTATCTATCTATCTATGTTATTCCGTTCATATCATAAC